>JAQGAO010006689.1:0-12008 GCA_034697705.1 Ommatoiulus sabulosus | reverse complement strand
CCCCCCCCCCCCCCCCCCTCGTGGTGGCTCTGTGCGGCCGCACACTTCGCACACCCCTAAGCACGGCTCTGTCAAGCTGCCCCTCTTTGGTGGCTCCTACCTACCGCTAGGAGCCCACCAAAGATACTAGTCTGGGGCCCCTCGACTGTGATGCAATTGGAAATTCGAGTCTGGGAGCCTGCTTCAGGATGTGGGGGCCATGGGGTCGGGTTATCTAAATGTATTTATCCTTTTGCTTAGTTTTCGTTCGCACAAGTTGCAATGTTACAATTTCTAATTTCGTAGTTAAATTGATTGAAAGAGTGTTATGCAGCATATTTGATTTGGCCTTGAATTTTTAGGCTTTTATAAACTTATCCTTCGCAGTAAATGATTCTTCAAATTGCAGGGTGCTACAAAGATGCAAAAAGTATCGTATACCGCTCGCATTCCAGAATGCTATTAATCATGCACGCTGTAGAAATGCACTTACCGCGTGACATTTAATAACATTAAAGTAAGGTCATGATGATGGAAATTTTTGAAAAAGTTGCGTTAGTGCCGTTGATGCAAATCCGCGAGATCGAAATGCTGCGGGAGTAGCATTTGAACAGGGTAGATTTTCTATTGGGAAGAGATAAATCATGTCAGCGGATAAGAAATCTGCGTGGTTTAATTCGTTGAAACAGGCGTGGTAATTGGTCGCTAAGCAATACAAGGTGTAATTAATAGAAATGAAAATTAGTGTCTGACCATGCAGCAGCTTAACTTCTCTCGGATTAATTGGCGATAGGCTCGATAATGTCTGCATGCCTGTTGCGAACATGAACATGCCATTTTGGCAATGATTTATTAATGAATTCCATTGTCCTACTCTGCAAGAAATCGCACCTTATAAATATTTATACATAACTAAGGTACGGCGAGCTGCAGCAAAGTTTACATTAGGCGAATTGAATTAAAGTTCGACCACGTACTGTATTTGCAAAATTTCTTACTTGTTTAAAGAGTCTGTATAATTAGTGCAAATGCATCAATAAAACTCAGCCTAAAGCTTAATTACCTTCCGTATTTCTGGTTTTGTTTCCCTGATATAGTCTTTGATACTGTCTATAGTATGATTAATAAATCAAGACTTTTTAACCAATGCCTCGATAAAACTCAGACAATTATAAACTTTAATTACAACTTTATCAAATGGCAAGAAAGCACGTTTAACATTGTATTGCTTGATTATGCTGTCGTAATTACATGTATTATTTAGATAGCTGCGACCACTGTTCTAGCGATAAGAAAGTAGGCCTAATTCAAGGCAACTATTGACAATCGGCTACACACATACACAACTCGATTAATGCTTTGCAATTGACGTTTGTGCCGTCTACTTTACTGGACACACATAATTAATTTTCCCATTTATGTAATATATATATATATATATATATATATTTTGTGGAAAATGCCATATATCATTTTTGTTTCGACCCACATTTTAGTTATTATGCACAACAGTACCAATATGTTCAAATTTGAAATAAATGTAGGGCTACGTTTGTAACATTGTGCAACAGAATACGTTTGCCTGCAGCTTGTCTGCAGGCATATTTTGTGTACTTTATTTTTTGTTTACGAGCGGATATCATAACCTACATATCGATTTGCTCTTGAATTTGTTTATATTGAAAATGTTTCATTTTTATATAATATCAAAGTTATTACAGTGTATTATAACCATTTTTGTCTTTATTTACAGAGAGAAAATCGTGAAGTTCAGTTTGGATCCATGAAACTCAAATTATCTCCTATGAAGGTGAGTTACATGAATAACGATTCTGTAGTCCGGCTACAATTTAAATTCATTTGCATAATCGAAATTTCATCTCACGCAGTGTCATAGACGAAGTCTTTAATGGTTTAGTGTGGACTAAATTTAAAACCTTTGTCAGTGCATTCGTAACTGCAATGTAATTTTTTGTCAATGGTTGTTGTACTTGTGCTGATACTTTAAACAAGAAATGTTACTTTTCGTGCCAAAAAGCTACGCAATGTGTTAAAAAGAGAACGATTGATTTATGGTTTTATTTATCGAGTTTATTAACGGTTGTAAGTTGCATAAGGGGAAATTGCTTTTTTTATAGACTCGTAAAAACAGTAGCTATTTTTGATTACGTACCCATGCAACACCATGATCTATAAAATTACGCTTTTAGGACATTTCATATACATGTAATAATCATACATTTTTTATGTTCGCCAACATTTCGACCTTTTAAAATAATTCAATAAGATTCACATGAATGTATTTTCGGTAATGAAGAGGTATTCGACCATGTATTTTGAAATTTCAAATAACGTATAACATACTCCTAGCTCCCATGCATGGAAGCTTAAAGTAAAGTGCATGTCTGAGATTTTCCATGTACATGTATAGTAATATCGATTCTTACGCGATACAGTCCTACTGGAAAAAATGCATCAATACAAGAGATATGGATTTTTTGTAATACTCTATTCCTGTCTACAACATACGCAGAAGTTTGAAGACATTCAAAATGTTATAATATAAAATGCATATTTGCAAATTCACTTTTCTCCTGAAATGTTCCAAGGGTTTCGTGTAGGCGTATGTTTTTGCAGTATTTCTTCTTTGACGTACATGTGCACAAATTACATGATTCAATAATTTGGCAAAAGATGTCGACTTCAATGAATAATTATAAAGAAACCTTTCAGATGGCTTCAGTATATTTAAACTAGAATCCCTCCAAAATGCAAGCGGTTTTTTATGATTAAATCACGTAGAAAAATAATGTTATTAACGTTGAGCTAAAGAAAAATATCCGAAGACCTATTATAACCAGCCTTAATGATTTCTTTGTACTTCTTGAGTTCATTGAGGTTTTTAAAATGAAAAGAGAGCTAATGCACTGTTGCCGCACACTCGAGCTTTGAAATTGAAATTAAAACATATACTTATTCAAAAGAATCATACCCGTAGCAATTCATGCACATGATTTTGTATTGTATTTTAAATCACAAAGCATTAAGTATTTTCTTCATTATTAAGATATCAGCGTTATTGTCCTATAACTGCAACGCTGATATAAAAATGTTTCAATATAGATTATTAAGAGTTTTTTAATTACATGTACATCTCGTGCAGAACAAGTTTTTTTTATAAATTATTTAAGTTGACAATTGTAATGTCTAATGCCACCTAATTCTGCTTGCAACATATAGTTTCAATTTTCATTCTTCTAGATTTTGTTGGTCTTTGGTTCAGAAGATGCTCAAAGTGACGCTTTTTGGTGGGCAGCTGAAAAGTTAAAATATAAATGCACCATGGTTAGAACGGCGGAAATGGCTTTGGAACACTATTTGAAAGTGCGGCATGACCTAATCATAATTGACAACAGGCATTCCAAGTATTTTGATGCAGAATCGTTATGCAGGTAGGACCTATGTCATTATATTTTAAAAGTTCTCATAAGTTGTACTTCTACTATAAAAAATGAAATGTTGAGTTAATCCGCACAGACCATTTCGTGAATTACTGCGTGATTTATTTACCTTAAATACAGTATATATTTATTTGTAAGATGTACTGTATCTAGGAAGCTACTAGGATTGCTCAACATTATTCAATACGAAAAAAAACAAAACAAAAAAAAACCGCATATGCAGAATTTAAGCAATTTGGTGTTTAGCAATAAAAAACTACATAAACATCGTGTATAACAAATATTTTCACCCAGAACTCAAATAATGTCAATATTATTAAAGCATTACTATCGGAGATAAATTACAAATTGATGGGAAATTCTTTGTTTCGTATTATTGTCATGTCTTTTATTAAGTCACGTTTTTTTTTTACTTTTGTATTTTATTTCAGAACAATTCGAACCACAAAAGACTCGGAGCATACAGTCACGGTTGCTGTTGTGAAGAAAAGGTAGGGTAATTAAAATCTAATCAATTAATTGTAGGAAGTCGGGGCACATCAACAAGTTTTTAATTAAGTTTAGCATACGGTCTTGTGTTGGTGACTTTTCCGTGGTGTCAATTTCTTTGGATTTCTTCCTTAAGAAAGAAAAGTTCCATCTTATTAAAGTAAGTTTTATTCCTAAAATAAATATACAGTGTATCCACGCAACCTTGAATGTGAGGGAGTTGCACGAGCATTTCTTTCCAAATAATACTGTATGCGGTTAGGCAAACAGGGGGAAGAATATGATGGATGAAATGCTGGAAAATGGATATACAACCTTAACATACAGAATCTTTAGTCGAAACTCGGAAAAAAATGGTTTCAGGCAAAAGTTGTCGGTGTTTAGATCTGTTCTCATAAATCTTAGGATTTCTTCAACTGGCACACTAGGGTAGATGTTGTAAGTTCATTTTAGATGCGTTCACGAGTCGACCTTAAAAATTGCCAAAAAAATGCCTCCCCGTCCTTTCCCGTAATAGATGTCACGTGCAATCTATCAATTACTCGCATTGTTTGACGATGGAAGATTAATGCCTCACCCTGTAAATAAGGCTGGCGTTTATCTGCAATTGCATATTTTTGGAATCGATGCAAGCACGTCGCATTTCATTCCAATTGTTCCGTTCATTGCGACTATCGTGCATCATCCGTCGCGTTTTATGTGCTTGATCTTGCTGCGCAAGAAACCTTGTTGCGCCGCAACTACAGTATAAACCGCATAACCGAAGCAGGAACTCATCCTCAATGAACAATGAGATACTCCAGAAGAAATGGTAGAGAATGTCAAAGATTCTTTTGAATATGACTCTGTCCTTAGCAGTTGGTGGAAATGATATATCTTCTTAGGAAACCATGCGGAAAGTTGCAAGTTCGACAACATTCGCTTTGATTTACTTACTGCTCAGTGCATGGAGAAATTTTTCAGTGATGCAAGTACTGCGCTCCCTATTGGTCTGAAGTCGACACGCTAATAGCAATTTGGAAAAACGTTGACATTGTCAACTGCAAGGCCATGAATGTAGTAAATGAAACCGCGGGATCAGCCAACAAAGAAGCCCCATTTATCATTTTATATAAATAGTTATTAATTATCCACGGATTTTATTAATTGGTATAAGATATCTTTATTTTTCTGAAATTTCAGTTTATATTTGCAAAAGTAGTAGCTTTAATAAAATGCGCCTATAGCATCGTAAATAGTTTTTTTTGTGTTGGATCTGGGGTTTAATTCATAGTAGTTTTGCATGTTATTGCCATTGGCAACTCTAAGATGCATGGAGTAATTTGACCTTTTCTTTCAATGGTTACGTTGACAGTTTTTGCCCGAAACCAACCGGCGACGCGATGGTGCGTTACGAATTGCAAAGAGGTTGGATGTCATTTCTATGGTAACCCTTGACTTTGCGATGCCACATATTTTCCTTTAGGCCTTCATTTTCACTGTTTGTATTTTACTCTATATTAGGTCGCATTTACATTTTTCTTCAAAAAAAACTATATAATGCAACGCCATTCAGCAGTAAAGAACTAAATATTTCTGCGATTTTAAATAATGTAATTCATGAGATGCATTATACAAAAATAATGAAAACTTTTCGAAAATTAGAACTATTAAAAAATAAATGGGAATTCAAGTAAACTGATCTTTTTGCGAATAAAATGTAAAAGATAATAAGAAATACTTTATCAATACATTGTATAAATGTCACGTAAGATCTTATTGTACAAGTACGTTATAAGAACGTATACATGTATAATGTCTAAATGACCTACGATTTTGAACTTGCTATGGTCATGCTACCAAAGAAAAGTATATCTAATACTGCTCGGTCATCAAACTGTATTGCACCGCTCTATTGATATAAAAGGACACGGACACGTAGCATCCCATGTTATGTATTTCCACTTTTTATTTTATTGTCCGCATGAATTGGTTCATGTCCAATACTTCTTTGGGTCTTCGTGGAGTTATTGAAGCACATAAAACCACTTATTGCATTGTATGGCATTTTCCAGACAAGTATACAGAAACGCAACAATAGATCCATCAACCATGGATGGCCGATACATAAACTGGCCTTTGACGATTATTAAAGTTGAGCTGATCTTAAACTGATCAGGCAGAAATGTTGATGTGCACGTATACGTCACTTGTAACGATTAGAAAAGTATTTGACGAATTTGTATCTCAATATTTGGATATTCTCAAATTTCTGTTGGCCGGAAAAACTGCATGTTTTTATGGCAATATGCATCTTACTGTGTGTCACATCGTATTAGGATATTTACTGTATTCGCATTCGCTTTATACATTATCTTTAAAACGCATTTCAGAGTTATTTTCATGAGATTTAGTCCATGATACGCTTGTACATATCCAGTATAATAGCAATAAAAACCTTTTCAATATGCATTTCAATTAAATATACTTGATATAAGAAAAATGAGTATTTGTGGTTACTAAACCCATATACCCCTACTCTGTGAACATATAAAAATCTTATTTTAGTAAACAAGATTTTTAATTTCAAGTAACATTTGATGTAACAATATACAGTAGGCTTGCTTTTCGATGTTGGTGCAACCTTGTGTATAGAATTTTTTATAATTGAAAGTCATGTAGATGAATTTGAATCTAATATGACATGATGAAATTATGAGTTTCTTTAGTCACATTCGAATGGAATATTTTTTTATTAAATTCATAAATCATTAAGGTTATTTCATCAGTGACTATTCGTATTGCATCTCACTGTAAATAATATCAATTCTGGCAGAATATTTACATTTTTGTTCTTTTTATCTTTTTGCCAGTGCAGTGGACAAGGAAGAGGCTTCTGTATTACCATTATTAAAATCTGGATTTAATAGGGTAAGTCAAAATGTCACGTTTCAGTTGAGAAAATATTCGTTTAGTATTAGACGTTTTTGAACGGAAGCATTTATTTTCAAATCTTATTCTGCGTACAACAGTGGTTTCTAGAATGCCCTAATCTCGGATTGTGCCTAAACGAACTGCTGCAGTTAGAAGCGACAGAAGTGACAACAAGGCACTTGCTAAGGGCTTCCATGTCTCTCTTTGTGGCGCTTGACCGTTGCAGAGATGCGGTGGAGATCACAAATGCGGATAACGAAATTGAGGTGATGCATCTTACGATATCATTATAGGGACAAAATAATCTTGAAAGATCCAAGTCATGAGTTTTCCTAGTTTCAGTACTCTAAACTGCGTGAAATTGCATACATTTTGGATTATAAAATTACAAGTGTCAATTTTATCAATGGACACTTTCTATGTTTCTAGTAGTTCCTTTTAATGTAGGATTTTTTTGTATGTATAAATTGCCCCAAGATTACCATACTGTATATTGGTTATGCGTGATATTCAGATATTTTCAGTTTATATATTTTCATTGGCATATCCGATGTTTTTAACGATGCACTTTATAGCCAGTGTAGTTTAAATTGACTCGGTTATAAATATGAGAAATTTGCGCGTCTGATATTAGAAACATTTCTCAAGAAACCCATATGGCGTCGGCATCGATTGTTCTTCATAGCGGTTCAGCTACCTCCTTATGAGTTTTGCATCTTTGTTTAAATGTGCTTATTAGTTGTTTACATCATGTAGACGCGGTGTTTCTTAATATACACATGTACATTATTTGCCATGAAAAGAGTGCTAAACTTCTCTATACAGTTAATATTAGAAATTTCGAAAGCAATTCCTGAAAAATAAATAATATTTGGAAAGTATTTTCTCCAATGTAAATTTGTATAATTAACTTTTTCTCGTAGAGTTAAAAATGCATATAGCATTCTAATTATTAAAACATCGAAAAGATTTAAAATGATGTATTTAACAGAACGTCGCAAGAAGCATTTTCGCATTTTTTAAAATTTTATTTCCTTAAGTTTTTTTCTCGTAATTTTCCCACAACAACCAAAAATATTTTTTCCTAAATTTAGAAAAAATAGTTTTCATGAGTTGCTCTTGAAATGTCAAGCATGTTGGATATTGGTTTTCTCACCCGTCTTAACCTTTGAAATATTCGCTCAAATGCTACCATGTCGTTTCTAGTTGATTTACATAATGTCTGAACATCATTGCTTTCCTTGCTAAATTAAGCTAAGCTTCATTAACCATCTCTTAAGTGCTTGTCTCGTTTATCATGTTTTTCAAATGTCAGGCTATGAAACATTCATCTACGTAACGTCAACATACTGGAGCAGAATGGAACTTTTTTGTCGGGGAAATAGAGGGATTAGCATTTCATTAAGGAATTTTTAATCAGTCTCATTAAAATTATCACTAATAAGAAACCCTAGTATTTAAATATAGAAACAATTTTAGATTTTTAATTATTACCACGAAACAAGCGGTTTTTTTTCTCATTTTCTCCACTATTTTTTCATCTATTTCAGTACGTCAATGTTGCCTGCGAAAAGATCTTAGGTTACAACAGTGAGGAATTATTAGGGAAGAACATTCGTGAAATTCATCGGAATGATCACCTGAAAGTTGATATTTTTGACGCCATTAATTTGCAATTAAACAAAGGAAAGGTGGGTGATGTTTCAAATTTATCTCTGTTGCAAGTATAACAGAATTTGCGATTCTTATTAGTGAAAAAATATGTAATTTGAATAATTTAAAATTAAATTTATGGCAAATAACGAGAATTAAGACGAACAATTAGTTTTGATAATTTATCGACGCTCTTGTTTTGTACACTTTACGATTCTTTTCATTATAAGTTTTTGAGAAGCTGGAACATTTAGGGAATTAAGTTAAATCTCTTATTAATTGCATCTTTACTAGTTTTCACAGATGAAGTTTTTATTAGGAAATAATTGTAAAAACCTGCGTAATACACCGGTACATAAGCTGCATATATTCTCACAACATAATTAAATACACATTATTGATGCATTTATAAATAATTGCGATCTGATAATGCATGAATTTAAATTTATTCGTCACGTTTTATCGGAGAATCTATGTAATGTTCAATTTTTTCTTAAGGATTGGGAAGGAACGATATTTAACAAAAGAAAACAAGGAGAAAGTATACCGTTAATCTGTCACGCTACTCCAGTAATAACTCAGGGAAGGTAAGCTTGCAAAATTATATTTATAATAAATTTAAAAAAAAATATTTGAAGTTGTTCCATTCCTATTTTACATATGGATATCACTGAAAAAATCTGTAAAACTTCTGATCTTTGCACATTCCAGTACATACCAGATTCAATTTCAGATTTCAGAAAAAGTTAAATAACAAATACGGATTTCGAAATACAGCGTATATCTGCCTATTCACAAATACTGTTTAATCACGAGACGTTCTACAGACAGTTATTAAAAATTATTCACTTGATAGAGATTGAATAAACTCGACTTCTGGCATTTTCTAATCATTGAAATCTGATTGCTAACTTTCCAAACATTTTTATTCTTCTTCTAAATTAGGTTGCATGGTCTTTTTATGATTCCCAAATTGAAATTTTTCCTTCACGTTTTGTTGCATTAGCAATTACTCTTATTGATAATATTTTTACGTCAAAGCTCAATTATACGTTTATACATTTTTCTTCCAGAAAAACGGAGCATCTAGTTTATGTAAAGGAATATCCTATTTTTTGGGATAAGTCAAATGAACTGCTCAACGGGAAAGAGCCCAGTCACATATCTGCTTTAGGTAAATCCAGGAATTAAGTTGCATTTACAGTATATCTGCAATTGAAAAATTTTACAATCAGATTTTAAAAATCTTATTTTTGGATATTTTATTTTGTCTAATGCTAAGCAAGTTTTGATATTTCAACAGTATTTTAACATGGGGATATTTTGGACATTTTATGAGACATTTCATTGGACTTGTCAAAAAACTTTGGATAAAGTCAGGTGTTTTTTATTGGTTCCCAGCCACTATAAAATAGTTACTATTCAACTATCCAAATCTTTATCCACATTTTTTAAAACTTAAAATTGCAAGTTTCCTATTATTTGAGACATTGCCATTAAGGACATCTTTGTTATCTTATTTACAGTATTTAAATCATAACACATTTGATTCATCAACTGATGAAGATATTTGTTTTAAATTTTAGATATTTGCCCATATACAAGGGGAAATCTACGCTCAGGAAGAAAAGGATCTTACGATATCAGGTCATTGAAAAGCGAAGGTGGGTTTTAAAATCATGATTCCACAAAAATTCTTCTGTTCACGAAGATTAGAACTTGTGCGATAGTATTTTTCTTGTATTACCAGGCTTCAATCGCAGACAATCAATGGCAAAAACGTACTCAATGACTATTGAAGCTCCAATTACACAAGTTATTAATTTAATAACTAATCTACAAGATGACTGCCCTATTCACATTGCTCAAGGTTTAGATAAAGCACTAGAGCTGCTACGTAGAACCGAATTGTACAGTCCACAGCTTTTTGAATTTGCTGGGAATGTTCGAACAGATGATCGCAGTGCCAATGATTTTTTACGGGGTCTATTGTCGGTAAGTAATCAAAAGTTCTATTTGCGCTGAATTTTCGTTGTCCTTCAATTTTTAAGGTCATACACTGGTGGTAATTACTGTATTCAAAGTGTCTTTAAAATCTATTTGCAATTTTAGTTACTTAATAAAAGTGACAGAAAAATCGTTTGGCATACAAGTTATTAGAATTTTTTTGTTTCAATACTTATTAATTAATATATGTTATACGTTATTTAATAAATTTTATTTTTATAAATCGATCATCAAAGCCAATAGACTATCATTAATATTGTTAATTTTTGCAGCAAGGACCAAGACCTTCTTCCGGATTCAGGCGGTGTTCGAACGAGTCATCAATTGCAAAAGGTGAGGATTTGTCCTTAAGATTCTTAATACCATCTGAACATAATTTCACAGGTAAAACTGGCTTCATCTGGCTTTTAACATTGTAATGGTTAACTAAAATTGTTATTATCGCCAATTATTTATGCTAATCTGACGACAATAGTGCAATTTCTATTCCATATTGTAACTTTCTTTATCATATCTGAAGTTCAAGAAAGTAGAAATTTATAATACTTGTTTCGTATGCTTTACCATTTTCCTAGGTTTCACCCCTGCACCAACTTTAAGCGTTTCCAGTATTTTAGCTAATACTCCGTCCAATATCAAAACACTACTGGAAAATGAATCACGGTGGGATTTTGACATTTTAAGTTTGGAGAGTATCACAGAGAGAAGGTATCACATGGTCTTAATTTCTAGAATATTTTTAACTGACAAACAGCATTTATTGATTACACGGTTTCAAATTCAAACCATTTTCAGGCCACTTGTGTATTTGGGAATGTCAATTTTTCATCGTTTTGACGCTTTTTCACACCTCAATTGCAACGAAGCGACACTGCAGAATTGGTTAACTGTGATAGAGGCCAATTATCACCAAAAAAACACATATCACAACTCCACTCATGCTGCCGATGTTCTTCAAGCAACAGCTTATTTTCTACGCAGGGAAAAAATGAAGGTAATGCAGTATTAAAATATGTATTTAATAAACTATACATGTTCTGATATTATTCTTGCAATATTTTGCCGTTGAATCCGTTCTCAGTTTATGTATCGGTTTAATGTTTTAGGAACTGATAGATCCATTGGATGCAGTTGCCTGTCTTATTGCAGCAGTTGTGCATGATGTGGACCATCCTGGGAAAACAAGTACATTTTTATGCAATAAAAGGGACAAGTTGGCCATTCTCTATAATGATTTGTACGTATATTTCACAACTAAAAATGAATTTAATGAATTGTCCACAATGTCATTTCTAGAGGAAACTTAACAGTAATTAACGGACCGGCATTTACAATGAACCCTGCTTTCTGCAAACAATCTACAAGTAGATGAAAAATAGGCGCAATGCATGTTATAAAAATCTGAGATCCTGCCTAACATTTTTCTAAGGTATGGGTGGGAGCACATTGAGACTTTTAAATTAAGAAATTTACTTACCGACCACTGGCGCCACCCAGCGGGCTAAC
>JAQGAO010006688.1:0-12011 GCA_034697705.1 Ommatoiulus sabulosus | reverse complement strand
TGATTGACCTCGTTTTCCAAAACTTGAAATGTGACCAGAAAAATGATGACTACGTGGACAACTTGCGTAGGGTTTTAAGGGCCTTTCTGATAGCTAATGCTGACCGACGCAGCGATTGTTTCCGAGTTGCCCTCTACAGCATCAAGACCATAGTTTCCCTTCAAGATGTCAACGATTTAAGGTGCACTTGTTTCGTGCGGGAGATGCTAGAGTCATTGGTGAAAGACGAGAGTACGAGTCATCCTACGTCTGACTGACGATGCTCCTCCGATGCTTAACGATGGATTCTCGCATCGCTTGGACTGGCTCTTCTTGGTCTGTCTGAGCGAGGAGCAATACTAAACTGTGAAGAAAGAGATTTTCCAGGTGAAAAATAAAGGCGTGGATCTGAAGTATTTCATTGAGAAAGTGGAACAAGCGAAGGAGTTCGTGGCCTTCTGCAGCCCCTGCCGAAAAAGATCTGAAGAGATAACACGCCGTTTCGATACATCGGGTTTTGAAATGTTGAACTCTATCTAGTATTAAAAATAAAAAAATGTTTTTGTATTGTAAATGTGTTGTTAAAAATTGTACACAATAAATTTCATGAAAATGTGTGAAATATGATTATAATATTGTGTGTGGTATTACGAATTTTTAAATTAAATATAAAAATGTGAAAATTGTTTTAAAATATTTTACCCATTTACAATTTTGTGAAAATAAATCCTTGTAGGAATTTTAATATAATAAAGTATTTTATATCAAAAATAGGCATATTTTTTTTAAAGGTTCTTGCATGTTTACGTAGCTAATGCTAAGTAATAATTTAGCACGCGATAAAATTCATAAAAATGTGAAAAATGTTTTAAAATCTATATAAATAAAATAGAAAACGCGTCCATCTTTGATTTCTTTGAACGCCAGGATCTTTTAGTCCACACTTCCAATTTTTCCGAAAATTTTCGTCAATACTCAGGAACACCCAGTGAGTGTTCCTGCGTGGGTCTCGATCCGGGAAAAAAACACCTGACTATAAATATGGCCGCGTTTTTCCATTTCTCGCTTAAATAAACTGAATCGCTTAGAAATAGAATTGTGCGGTGGTCTGCTACTTCATAGGGTTGACAGATGGTGGCAGTGGTGACTCATCTAATTCAAGACCACATTCTGTAAGATCTGGAAGAGAATTACCTCCAATGGTCAAGAGCAAGATCCAGGAATTTCCAATTCCCAGCAAAGCCCTTCTTTGTCCATTGGGCATGGTGGTGATATTAAGTCAGAAAGGATTACGGTCATGGCCGATTTAACATAGGAACTATAACCCAGCATTCGCCTCAATGGATCGTGGGAAACCATGAAAAACCACAACCGAGGATAGCCGACACGGGAATCGAACCCGTGTCTACCGAATGCGAGGCGAGAATGCTAAGCACTCTGCCACCTTGCTCGGTAAGACGAATTAAATTATTTAATCTCTTTTATTTTATTTCTAACATTGTTTATTCGCGTATGCTCATCTAATGTTTGTGCCAACATATTGCACGAGCAATTAACACATTTAACATCATTTAACATCCGACCATTTATTTCAAATATAATTTTAAATGCTCTTTATTCATGGAAATAAAATCCTGAATTTGATCAAATCAGAATTTGAAATTATAAAATTTCTCTTACTAACGGCACCACATGCCTTTATTCAAGCATCTACAAGGATATAATAACACAATTTAACAGCTTGAATAAAAGCACATATGGTGTCGAAACGTCGCTGTTTTTTAAAGCAAATTTGGTCGCCGAAGTAGTTTATTTAACGCCTCTGGGTCATGCAACGCAAGGCTTCAAGCATTTAGGGCACTCAGACTGAACTCTATAGGATTGTCACTTTTGGCAGCCATGAAGTCACGCGGGCAAATAGAATGCACTATAGTTGGAAGGCCCGGCTTTGCCCAGGCTGTTCATAGTTTCTATGCTAGGCGAACCAGGCGAATCTGAAAGAAAGTATCACATAGGCCTTAATGTTTAAAAAAACTGTGAGTATGGTAATTTGTTTTAACATAGTCGAGTGGCATTAGCAGGAATTAGCTTCATCCGAGTTTTTTATGCTATTTTATGCTCATTTTGGATTATCATTGTAAAAAGGTTCGTCTCTCAGATTCTCTTGGAAGGCCTAGCATAGAAACTATGAACAGCCTGGAAAAAGTCATGAAAATTAGATATGAAAATGTGGGCAATTTGGCCAATTTGTGCTCGGAAAACGTGGAAAAAGTTCCAAATTTGTACTCGGAAAACCTAGAGAATTTGGCAAATTTGTATAAGAAACGCGTTGAAAATTTTGTAACTTTGTCCTCGGAAAATATGGAAAAATTCTCAAATTTGTCCTCGGAAAATTTGGTAAAATTTTTTTAATTTATACTCAGAAATTGAACACTGAGCATTTATCAAAATAAAACATTCTTTCCTGAGTTTTCCAGAAATTTGACATTTTCCTAACTTTTCCAGGTTTTCCAGGTCTGGGGGAACCCTGTAATTTTGTCCTATGTAGGCTTTTCCATTCTCGTGGTTCAGGGAAATTTGTTTGAAAACCGGAAAAAATCCTGAAAATTAAATATAAAAACGTGGAAATATTTAAATTTTACTCGGAAAAAGTGGAAAAATTTGCGAATTTGTACTCGAAAAACCTAAAGAATTTGGCAAATTTGCACGGAAAACGTGGAAAATTTTGCAAATTTGTTCTCGGAAAACCTGGAGAACTTGGCAAATTTGCACGGAAAACGTGAACATTTTTGCAAATTTGTCCTCAAAAAATGTGGAAAACTTTGCAAATTTATTCTAAGAAAATGAGCCCTGAGCTAACCATGTATAGAAGTAATATATTGGCCAGATCATGATAAATGAAACATACATGCACAATACATTTTCAGATTTTAACAAAACGTAGCATTAAATTGATTTTTTTAAAAATTGACTCCAACACTTGGCCAATACTCGTGCATTAAATCATTTTATAAAAATTTCATGAAATTATTCCATTAGTCACCGGAATGACGATGTTTAGGGAAAAAGTGGATAAAATTGAAAACATTATACGGCTTTGACGGGTCAAGACATCACGTTTATATGCGATAATCAGCGAAATGGTAAAACGATTTTGTAATCGGAAAATTTAAATGCGAATGTTTGACGAAAATGTATATATTTGCATCGTGTAGAATCAATTTTATGTTTCGATGCTCTTTTATCCCGTAATTTGACACGCAATTAACCTCGCATTTAATTAATATTCAATTTCAAATTATTTCTCCTCATTTAATTTTAAATGGTAATTGCGTATAATGACATTGCACACGGGTGTATGTATCATTTTCCTTTTGAGCTAATGTAACTGTATATCTAAACTAGCTTAACATTTCACGATGAGCACGAATTGTAGTTCATTAATCGGTTAAATTTCATTCCAAACAGAAACCGATGCGCAACTGGTGTGGCAAAATGGGAGCACCTTGTTAGCATTCGCAAATGCAATCAGAATTAACGAAGCGAGATTCAGCCTACATTTAAATTCTAATGAATTAGCTATAAAACAAATAAAGAAGACGGATGAAGGGAACTACACGTGTTTGATTTCAAGAACGCCTGAATATACAAAAACCTACATACTCCGTGTTAAAGGTCAGTTTTATTGCGAAAAGAAAAAATGGTGTAACTTTGGCAATGCTCGTTTCGGTTGCCATAAACAGTAAGGGGCTAAGCATTTTCCACGTGGACAATTAGGGGTTGGGGCCCGTCATGGACGTTATGCAGAGGTAGGCCTACACATAGAGGGGAGAGGATGACATAAAATGTCATAAAATTGTAGGCCTACACGTGGAAAATGCAAAGCCAAATTAATTACAGGTTTATAAAAAAATTTCCCTGACTAATGATATTGTCAAAATTGACAGATAACATGATTATCCACAATTTTGCAAAATCTACACATGGCAATATTCAGTATTTTTCAAAATTAACCAATAATAATTAAAGAACGATTAAAACTAAACATACTCAAACTTTTAAAATTATACATTTGTAATTTAAAACTGTTGTACATTTCAGAAATATCTACTCATAAAAAGGTAATAATTTTGCGAATTTGTGCAAGGAAACTGCTGAAAATTAGCAGATTTGTGCTTGGAAATCCTGCTAATTTGCATTAAGAGAACGTTTAAAATTGTGAAACCTTGCGCTGAGAAAATGTGGAAAATTTTGCAAGGTTCTTCGAAACACGTGTAAAATTTGTTAAATTAGTACAGGGAAATTTTAACAACCTTACAACATTGGCCCCGAGACAACATTAACACCTTGAATTTCCCTGACTTTTGCAGTCATTGTAAAGTTCCCCGACTTTTGCAATCATTTTCAAATTCTCTTTCTTGTCCAGGTTTGGGGGAAACACTATTTTTATAGCGCTGGCTTTAATTAGCTTCTATTGACTTGAGTTTCCTTGCTTTTCCCTGACCATTCCTTGTCTTTCCTTGGAGGAACACAAACTCAGTGCATCCATATGCTACAATTCTTTGCTGATATTACCTTTCTACAACAGTGCAGGAAGACAATTTTATGTATACTCCTTACATAATTTGCACAATTCTGCTAGCTAAAAAGTTTAATTTCGTAAACTATACTGGATGCATGCTTTAAATTCGACGCTTTTTTTCTAATTTTATTCTGTTATATAGAATTGACCTGTCCAGGCCCTGAATTCCCAGCAAATGGTGCCTATAAGAGCGACAACCAACGAGAGATTTTCGATAACTTATATCGATATGGGGAGAAAATTCGGTACTATTGTCACAACAGGCACGTTTTGGAAGGTGCTGAAGTGAGGACTTGCGCTGATCCAAATAATGGATGGACAGACGACGATCCCTACTGCGAAAGTAAGATTTCGAAACAATTAGACATATGGAGTTGTTGAAAAAGCCCGAATTCAGGGGGGAAGGGGAGGGGGGTGTCAGGTTAATGATTGGTCGGGAATACAAGGTTTTTTACTGTAACTATACAGGGTGTTTTTGAACTCATGGTACAAACTCAAACTGGTGTTAGAGTGAGCTAAATTAAACATTTTTCACCATGGAACCTAGGGTTTAAAGGTCACTATTAAAACGTTACGTGGAATTAACGTCAGCACAGAATGGTTTACATGGATTTAATGTTGGAACAGAATGTTACAACAATTACGTGTTTATTACAATGTTTTACAGTAAATGCTCAAACGTTCTACCGTTACAATTAATGCAAGCCTCACATTGGCGACGCATTGATTGACGCACTCTTTCAAAGATGGCCGGCATGTCATTTACATTGCCAGCAGCAACTGCAATTCTGGCCACAAGATCTTCTTGTGTGTCCACTGGAGTCTCATACACTACGTTCTTCATTCGTATCAGACAGTTCTTGATTTGTGTATGCCATTAGATGTTCCATGTAGGCTACCAGCTGCACATTTGGCCTTGTAACTTTTTAATAGTGACCTTTGGACCCTATAGGTTTTATGGTAAAAATGTTTACCTTAGTTTACTCTAACACCAGTTTGAGTTCGTACCATCAGTTCAAAAACACCCTGTATACCCTGACCACATCATCCAAGATGATCAAATTACCAGATATAACACTGAAAATTTTAATTTTCTTCATTTTATTTTGAAGTATATTCTGCTATTACGAACTTATTTCCATTGTCGAATTATGTTGATTTCTTCGTTTAAGACCAATATTTTTGAAATTTAGGCTAAAATGAAGCGACGAGTTCTCGAGCATTCGCAAGTTAACACATATAGTTAATATACAAAAAGGTTCGTAAAACGGGAAATTCGCCGATAAAAGTCACAGCACCTTTCCTATTATACAGTGGCGTATATAGATAATTTTTTTTCTGGATAAGGGAGGGGGTTGGGCTAGGTTATGGTTTCGGACTATTCAAACTCGTACGTTGTCAGATATTCAAGCAATAATAAACGTCACGAGCACTATTATTGCACTAATTATGCAACGCTGACCAACTTTCTAATTCGAGGATTTGCTCTATCTCCTACGGTATAGCGTTTCAAATCGCATGCGCCATGAAATTGACGTGCACTAAAATGTTTGACATGGCTTCTGAAGTCCTCACATCACATCCTAATCACTGATGTAAGCACATTTTACCTAGCGCCTGAGGTGGTAAAAATATTTAAGAGGCCCAGACATATGCCCCACCCTGTATATATTAATGTATACACAAAATCAATGAAAACGGGGTACATTTTTGCGAAATTCATCAACGAAAATTTGGAACATTTTCCAATTTTGACCAATGAAAATTTGAAGAAATTCTTCACAATTGAACATTAAAAACGTGAACAATTTTACAAATTTCCACCTTCAAAACTGAAAAATGTCGAAAAAATTTATCCCGAAAATGGCGAGAAATTGTGTAAAATTTAACATTGAAAACGAAGAAAAGTTTGTAAGTGAGAAATTTCAAAACTGGTAAACTTTGGAAAAAAATTCAGTGAAAACGTGCGCAATTTTTCCAAATTAAACGTTTAATTAAAGACATTACAAACTTTGTAAAAGTGATCTTTACATGTAATTGCGTAGGAAAATTTTGTAAATTAAACAATAAAAAGTAAAAAAAAAATTAAATTTCACATTGAAAAGGTTAAAAATGTTGATGAATTATTGGAAAACATGGAGAATTTCACAAAATTAAAAAATGACTACTTGTGAAATTGTACAGACATCGATCAATCAAAATATAAAAAATTGTGCGAAAATGGAAGAATGAAAACCCGAAAATTTTGCAAAATTTAACATTGAAAACGTAGAAAAATGTTAAGAATTTAAGATTGAAAACGTGGAAAAAATTTCCTTATTGAAGATTGAAAACTGAAAAACTTGGTTTCAAAGTTCTCTTGGTTCGTCAACCAGTTAGGGAGCCAGTATACAGCAAGCCAGCCCTTTTATACCAGCATTCCAGGCTACAGAATGAGGTTAGAACTTGATCCAAAAGACGATCTGGGATACATGAAAATCGGCACTCATCTGCTTCGCGGGGAATTCGATTCTCAGCTTGAGTGGCCATTTTCTCAACGTCACGTTTTTGGCATTTTGGGCAAAGATAAGGTGAAAATAAAAATAGGCGAGATTGAGCCGAGCAAATTACTAAAGTGTGAAACATCGTTTCAAAGGCCCTTACGGGCTAAAAACACCTATGGGTGTGCATGGATATTATTTTAAAGAAATGTCTGCGATTAATGCCATTTCTGCTGGACGATTTCTTATAACATTCAAAATTCACTTAACTCTGTCGAAGTAGTAAATAAAGCCATAGATTTCATTTTATTTCCTATCTTAATAATGTAAAACAACGACGACGACCAAAACTCGACCAAAGCTCTAAATGGATTGAACAAATAAAATATAATATGTTACGAAGCACCATCAACAACACACTGAAAACATAAATCATTGGGTAATTAATCAATAAGTATGATAACATGAATGAACATACAGAAAAGTTACAAACCCCTTTCCCCTTTTAGGGCGTTTTATCCCATTTTCCTTTCCAAAATGGCCGCGACGATTTGCAAAATTTCCAACGTTTTCCAAATACAAATTTGCTAATTTTTCCACGTTTTTCGAGTACAAATTTGGAAAACTTTCCACGTTTACTGAGAACAAATTTGCAAATTTTTCTCATTTTCCGAGGACAAATTGGCATATTCTTAAAAATTAAAATTATGCAAATTTGTTATGCAAAAGTGTTTTCAAAATCGTCGTTAGTTAATTTTGAAAAATATTTTCCAGTATCGATTTTGAAAACACGTCAATTTTTTACATAGTCATTGACCAGGGAATTATTTTGTAAAACCTAAAAAAAGTTCGAGAAAAGCCAGGGAAATTTAAATGAAATTTCTGGGGGGACCCTGAATCAGTGAGACAATTTTTTTAAATATTCCAATTTTCACTGATTTTTGTTTGATATTTTTGCCAATTTGACCTCGAAAAGAGTCGAAAATTTTGAAAATTTATTCTCGCAAATTTGATAATCTTGAAGACTTGTCCTCTAAAATTGTTAAAAATTTTCCAACTTTGTTCTGGAAATATTTTTCATAAGTTTGCAAGGAGTGCAAGGACCCTGATCTAACCACGAATAAGCATTCATGTTGGATTTTGACAAAAAAAAAATCACGGAAATTATCCGTGACTTTTTTAAAATTAAGTCATTCTTCCCTGAATTTTCCGAATTATGTTTATTTTATTTAATTTACTACTGTAGCTGGAAGGCCCGGCTTTGCCCAGGCTGTTCATAGTTTGTATGCTAAGCGTACCAGGTGATTCTGAAAGAAAGTATGACATACATGGTTAAAAAAAGCTGTATGGTAATTTGTTTTAACATAGTGAAGTGGCATTAGCAAGAATTAGCTTCATTCGAGTGTTTTTATGCAATAAATTCATTTTGTAATACCATAGTAACAGGTTCATCTCTCAGATTTGCCTGGTAGGCCTAGCATAGAAACTATGAACAGCCTGAGCAAAACCAGGCCTTCCAGCTAGTACGGTATATATATAAAGATTTTAATAAACTAACAGAACAACTTACAGAACGTGTATATTACATCGCGGGCCTTCACGTATTCGCGTCCAATTTATGGGCCATTTTCCAGTTTATTTAGGCAGTAAATCAATAAATATTAGAGAGTATTTGCAAACTGGCAAAAATACCAGAAAAGCTACGATATTTGCCCTCCGGGCTAGATAACGTTGGGTGCCACTTCGACTGTTTTTGCACATTGTAAGGCCAGTTTGACACGTTATTACCAACCATCTTGGGAGTCAGGTCGGCCTCACTGAAAATCAAACATCCTCCATGTAAAGGCAATGTAATATCCCAAAAATCGAAGCAAGGAAAGTGAAGCCGATTTGTCGGCAACGGAACTTTACAACTATTTTTTAAATTAATAACTTAGTTAAGTCGGGACCTACCTTAGTTACGATTGAAGATAATCGATTGCTGATTATTTCCGATCGATTTTTAGATTTGATTAATCAGCAGATAGCGAAATATCCGATCAGCGTTACAGTGTATAATTTTTCAATAGGACTCCCTGGGATTTGTGCCACGTTATAACTGTATGTTGTTGTCAAGAAAAACGATGATTTTTGTGTGATTTGATCACGCTTGTGCGCATGTACGGACGTGACGTCGTAATAACGTATCGGAGTTGAAGGCTTTTGCTGTTTACCGTACAAATAGTCATGATCTTTTTTAAAAGTATCGGACGTCAATATATCGTACTCTCAGGGTTACTGTAACGTCACTGTGCATGCGCATAAGCGCGGTCACGTGACCAAATTACAATAAATTTGAAATTAGCGGCAAAAACGCAAATGTTGATAAATAAGTGACGGTTGGTGGCGCTAGGAATCCGCCCAACCTTTTGATGGTCATTAGGGCCGTGTTTAGGGGTTTGGTGGCCCTGTGCGAAGTAAAAATTGGTGGCCTCTTTTTTTTTACAAGTATTTGCTCAGTCATTTAGGGTGGCAAACGATTTCCAAGATTCAATATTTAGGACTTTTTAGGAATTTTTAAGATAAAATTTTTGGACTTTTTTAGGACTTAATGATAACTCATATTTTTTAAAAAATGTTAAAAAATCGCATAAAAATTTTGTATTCGGAAAATGTTGAAAATTTGTGCTTTGAAAAGGTAAGAAATTTTGCAAATTTGTATACAGAAAACGTGGAAAATTTTGCAAATTTATATTTAAAAAACGTGGAAAATTTTGCCAATCTGTATGTGAAAAATATTGCAAATTTGTACCCTGAAAACCTGGCAAAAAATTCCAAATTTGTCCTCGGAAAATGTGAATAATAATGCAAATTTATACTCGGAAAACCTAGAAAATTTTGAAATATTGTACTTATAAAGCGTGGAAAATTTTGCAAATTTGTACTCAAAAAACGTGGAAAATTTTGCAAATTTGTATTTAAAAAACGTGAAAAATTTTGCAAATTTGTACTCGGAATACGTGGAAAAGTTTTCAAATTAGTACACAGAAAACGTGAAAATTTTTGCAAATTTGTACACAGAAAACGTGGAAAATGGGTCCTGAGCTAACCATGTAGAAGTATCAATTTTGGATCGACATGACTGCATTGACTTTTTCAAAATAATGTATTCTTCCCTGACATTTCCAGACATTATCTAGGTGTCACTGCCCAGTGTAACAGTGCTGCATCGTCAGGGAAGCGGTGTGTGGCCTTTCTTGCGAGGAACCTTCCCAAACTTGACCCAATAAACTTTAAGAAACTGTACGTCACGCTGGTTCGTCCTGGTTTGGAGTTTGCTAGCTCTGCCTGGAACCCATGGCTACAGCGGGATAGGCTACGACTGGAAAGTGTACAACGGTTGGCCACAAGGCGGCTAACAAGATTGGGTTGGCTCTCTTATGAAGATAGACTTAAGAGGTTGAAGCTGACATCCTTGTCTGACCGGAGAACCCATGGAATGCTTATTGATGCATTTAAAATTGTCAAAGGGCATCTCGATGTTCAAAGCCATGACTACTTTACTTTTAGGAGAGGTGTAATGCGAGGACACGATCTGGCCCTGTTCAAGCCGGGAGCACGAGTTGACTTAAGGAAATATTTCTTTAGTCACAATGTGATTGATGCCTGGAACCGCTTACCAGATAGTGTGTTTGAGAATTGCGACAGCGTAAATACATTTAAAAATAGGCTCGACAAAGTTATGTTCCCTGTCTAATGTACTGACGGCAACAAGCTAATATAGCTTTCGCTTGGACTGTAATGATAATAATAATAATAATAATAATAATAGGCGGTTGTCTTCTTTGAATTTCGATATTTTTTTTAAGAATTTGCCCATCTTTTAATGCAAGAAACACTCTGTATACAAGTTTGTACTGTAGATGTAGCTAGTTTTTGCAGGCAAACTTCTGACTTTTAGTGGCGAATTTTACTTAAGTAAGATAGGTTAATTACCAATGTCTAGCTACTAAAATTTTAATAATATTATTTATTTATGAATACATTTAAAAACTTATATTACTTGCAGGTCTAAAGTGAAAGCATCACCACAGATGACTCAACGTTTAAGAACTTTGTTTGACAACATCAAGGATTATAATGACAAAGGAAGGAAACTGTCACCAATATTTCAAAAGTTGCCCTTGAGAGCAGTTAGTCCAAATATTTTATTTTCTCATTTTCAATATCATTTTTTTTGTTTTCAGAATATCATCATAAAAGCTTTTAATATAATATACTTGCCGTAAAACCGGGCCTTGCCCAGGCTGTACAAACACAATTCAAATAATTTCGGAAGTTGCCCATATGGTTCTTTAATTATGCAGTATTGTAACTTGATTACATGTATATCATTTTTTATAATTTTTGTTATGATGATAAATCCATCAGTTGATGACCTAAAGAAATAACTTGGTTGTGTTTGAAATTCCTACAATTTGGGTAGGGGGGAAAATAATGGTTCTTAACAGATGCTTCTGCCAAATTCATGGCAAAATGCAAAGACGTTGCTTTTACTTTCTCAGCCATTTGCATTTCAACAAATCGTTCTTATGTATATTTTAAAAGTTTTCATCAATCACTTAATAACATGTGTTTTTTTTTCAGGAATATCCTGATTACTATGAGGTGATTAAAAAGCCTATCGACCTGACGAAAATCCACACCCGGCTGAACAGTGGCCATTATGAGAATCTTGAAGATATGCTTTCTGATTTTGTGCAAATGTTCGACAATGCTTGCAAATACAATGAACCAGATTCACAGATTTACAAGGTAAATTGGGTTAGCGTGGGCAGACCCTTGAGGAGAAAAATCTCTTTAAGAGGGACTCCTAAGGCGCGATTCGCACCCGTTGCCACCCTATGTGGGTAGTCAGGGTTCCCCCAGACCTGGAAAACCTGGAAAAGTCAGGGAAGAATGGTTTAGTTTGAAAAAGTCAGGGAAATTCA
>JAQGAO010006687.1:0-12013 GCA_034697705.1 Ommatoiulus sabulosus | reverse complement strand
GTCGGCTATCCTCGATTGTGGTTTTTCATGGATTCCCACAATTCCTCCAGGCGAATGCTGAGATAGTTCCTATATTAAATCAGCCATGACCGCCTTCCTATTCTATCCCATACTCCTCGTTAAAGTCCCAAATACGGGAAATAACTAAATTGTGATGTTGGGGTCCACCATGATCAGACTGCTTAGTCTGACTTCATTTGTATAATGAACCCCCTGCCAAATGGTACTATGTACTGACTGCAGTGTAAAGAATCCAAGTCACATCTAGAAATGCTACAGTATAAATTAGGTGTGGAATTTGCCTATGGTATTTCATTAGAAATTAAATCTTATATGAAATTCTGGTTACGAATAACATTTATCCATATATGTAGCGCCATCTTGGGTAGGTCAAAGTTCTAGTATACAACAGATTGATCACTAATATAACTAAGATTACCTCTTCAGAGGTTGAAGCAACCTGAAATTCTGACAAAGTCAACTTGCCATGTTACGACAAATCACATTAGCAGCTAAAATTCATTTTATATTTTATTATTATCACCATGGAAGCGTGGCCGACCCTTGGAGACTTCCCATTCAAACTTTCTCATATACCACCATAGTAAAAAACGTTACCTGTAAGATGCTCGTGCTATTAGAATTTTCGTTCGAAATTTTTAGCAAATACGAATAGTTTATACTTTTAAGAATATTTTTACAGCATAACAAAATACGGCATTTATCATCTGTTATGGAAAGCTGAAAAAGGAAAGGCAATTTCATTTAAAAGGCGATTCTGACCTCAACTTCAATCCACCCACACAAGCTGCAACGTACGTACCATTCCCAATTCTTGCAGATTAATTGAACAGAAAGCAATAAAACATTGTCTTTCATGTTATTTTCAGCCTTTAATACAAGTTATCTAATTGCAAAAGTGGAAAACTTAGAAAGCGAGTCAATTAAGCATGACCTAGTCAAGTAGGCTTAATAGTGCCTATTACCAAAAATGGAATTGCCTCTCACAAACACGAGGGTTGGTTGAAAGAAAGATGTTCCCGAGAACGTTTAGTATCACCACAAAAAGGGTAATGGATTTTTATCAACGTTCTAATACTCTCGCTGGATTTTCTTTTCATCTTACATGGGGGACACCACCTTTGCCAAATTTAAGACGAAACAAATGCTTTGTTATACTTACGGGGTGGCCCGAAGGCTAAAGTCGTTTGCTATGGTTTCTATTCCTCCACCTTTGGCGACGGCAATATAGCAACAGTCATTACCAAAATCTATGCCTATTACTGACATCTTGTACTCGTAGGAAGATTCAAACACGAGTTAACAAACTCGGACGACTTGGAATCTATCTAGCACAAAGAACGAAACCGCTTCCTTCTATGAAGAATTCTGGAAAGTTCCTCGATTTAGAAATTTCTGGAATCCCTGCCGTAAACGAAAATTGAACGCCAGATGACGCCTCAAACGCTCCTTTTTCGCTGGCTTCGTTCTCGTGTCTCACCTCTGCATGGCATTGGACAAATCGAAAAAATAGCAAATCAAGCGGAAGACGAAAATGTGATATCCTGCGCTTAGCGAACGAATGGGGAGCTTGCGATGTTTAAAAAATCACAATGGCGGCGCGCTGGTTTGAACTGGCGACTGTTCGAGGGTTAACAGCTTCGTTCCTTGCAGATCGCTGTACTCGTCATATTATTGAAGATGACCTGGAGAAAACTTTCTAGAAAGAAAAAAAGGCATCCGTAAATACCACAGACCTGCCAAAATGGCTCACGAATTTATGCATTCGGGGAAATGCATTAAGGTATGTTTAGGTAACCATGACGAACATGGATAGATGTTTCCCGGGCAATGTGTTGTGATATAAATTCTCGGGTGTAATATATGTAAATCATGAACCCCCCCCCCCCTTCCCAAAAAAAAGGAAGGAGGCTGACAGGACTCTAGTCTAGAAGCCCGGGTTTTTGTAGGAGGGAGGGGGGCACCCACTATATGGTACAGTACCTTAGCTGTAGATGGGGAGGGGGTCGCGAAAGATCCTGCCCTGGGGGAGCCGTGAATAAAAAAATTATTTCGTATTTGGTGCACATACTATACACACCCTCTTTCTTAAATTGGAAGTAATAATGTTTGATACTGCATTGCACCAAATGAATTGTCACATTATACAGGATTACCAGATTCTCAGTCTTCTTGGAAAGGGTGGCTTTGCTTCAGTATATAGGGCTCAAGACCTTAACACAGGTGTAGAAGTGGCTATAAAAATGGTAAGTTAATTCACCTACTTTCATGTTGCACGAATCAATTGATATCCACGTAATTCGTTTATTCATGTTTTCCCGTGAAGATCGATAAACGATTGATGCAGCAGAAACAGATGGCGAATCGAGTTCAACAGGAAGTTGAAATTCATTCACAGCTGAACCATCCATCAATTTTGAAGGTAATTGCCGGTTCAGTTTATTCTTAAAATAATCTTCTACTGAATGAACGTGTAATGAAAAAAAATATTGCTATATTTCAGTTACATACTTTCTTCCAAGATGATAATTATGTCTATTTAGTTCTTGACCTTTGCCACAATGGCGAACTTCAGCATTATTTAAAATCTCAATGCAAAGTTCTAACAGAATCTGAGGGTAAAGTATTATTTTCTGCTTTTAAAATTCAGTGCATTTTTGGTACAGATTCCTATTTATGCTCCTTGAATGACGTGAACATTATACGTGTAGCTCGACATTTCATGAAGCAGATAGTAGAAGGGTTACTCTATTTGCATTCCAATAACATACTTCATCGGGATCTCGCCCTTTCAAATTTGTTGCTGACAAAAGAGATGAATATTGTAAGTAGCTAAAACCAGTTTCAAGAAATTGAGATGCAGCTTTAATAGCTCGCAGTACTGTTTATAATGTATTTGTTTTTAATAGAAAATATCAGACTTTGGTTTGGCAACTCAATTATCCCATCCAGAGGAAAAACATTTAACAATGTGTGGAACACCTAACTACATTTCCCCGTGAGTATACATCGAACCGCATATTGGGAAAAAAACCCTTTATGGAATTATATTATGACACTATTCTTTCAAATTTAAAATTTAGGGAGGTGGCAACAAGAAGCTCCCATGGCTTGGAGGCTGATGTCTGGAGTTTAGGATGCCTGTTTTATACATTCCTTGCTGGTCGACCACCATTTGACACTGGTGGCGTAAAAAGTACTCTTACGAGAGTGGTTATGTCAGGGTTTCATATGCCTGAAGGAATTAGTGCTGAAGCGAAGAACCTTATTCAAGCCTTATTAAAGAAGAATCCAAAAGAACGCATCAAACTACGAGGTTGCTTTTTGGCTATTTAATGCTGAAATATTAATTCAAGCTGAGACGTTATTTTGAATTTTATGATATATTTTGAATTTGTCTAGCTATACTAAACCATCCATTTATGACCAAAGGCTCTCCAGGAACAAATTATAACTGCCAAAATAGGGTAAATAATGCTCGAATTAAGTCTCTCATCATTATACTTCTATCATGTTATGTACGTGATCATTTATCCTGATATGATTGTAGTGGCTTACGCAAGCTTCTCTGGACAGTGGAGTGGATACAATTTCTACGGCTCCATCTTCCAGGAGCACATCTAGCTCTAGGCCTCGACCAATGATGGCGTTCCCCATATCATCCTTGCCAACCCTGACATCTCAGGTAAAGTAGAAATAAAGGCAAGAACTATAAGAATTTAAATGTAAAAATGATTTACAACTATGTTGAACAAATTCTATCACAAATAATATATTCCAGCTTATCCAAAAGAGGTGATTTTGGCTACTGGATTTTTGAATTCATTTTTGAATTTTTGGATCTGTGATAACACTAAATATTACTTGAACACTGAACAATTCTATTACAAGCATTATTGCCAAGATCAATCCTTCAATTGGGATCTGTGTAGTGCTTAACTTTTATGTTTTTTTTTAATTCAGGGGGAAAACAGCATAAATGGTAGTCGTATGAGCCAAACATCTGGTTGCAAGTCATCCTTAACATCACTTAATTCTGCCCAGCTGTAAGTATATATGGATGGTTTTTAGTGAGTATAAATAATATACTCTATATTTTATATTTATGACAAAGCATTTATGTATTCTATTCTCTTTAGACAAGCAAAAGAAGGTGTGTATAGGGAAGTACTTAATTCTGCTAAGATAAATCCCCAGTTACAGAAAAGAAATGTTTGTGAAGAAAAGGGCTCAACGTTAGAGCAAAAAATTGCAACTTGTGAAAAGTTTACTTATCCATATTCACCTAAGCCTTCCTTGTGCGAAACAGATGGTAATGGGGTCGAATGCTGTGACCTTGTCCATGCTTTTGGGCTAAGTGAAGGCTATGGTAGAAATAATCAATCTCCTGTGCATTGCCATCAAGGACATTCAAGAAACCATAATACTGAAGCTGGCGAGACATGTGAAGTGCTATCAAATGCTTGGCAGTGTAGTAGTGGTCTATCTAGCGGCAGAACAAGCAGGGGTCAACATTATCATGGAGGATTCAATTGTTCTTCGGATCATCAAATTTTTACGCGTGGCTCAGCAGTCCAATGCAGCCATCACCATGGATCGTGCGAGTCGTCTGACAAATGTTCCCACATAGAGATTTGTGGATGTAGGTATTCTGGAAGTAAGGATGGTAGAAGCCACTCTAGTGAACGTTTACTGCCAAATAACACGCAGAGTTGCAAATTGCAGAAGAGCAACTCGTTAGAAATAATGCAGCAAATTTCGGGAGGCGGTCAAGCAAACAGTAGAGAAACGTCGCAGTATAGTGCTAAAAGAAACGTACAAGAAAAAATCTCTACAGATCAGCCAGAACATAACTCACAAGAGGCAGCAAACGGTCGTGCCAAGCTATTAACATCTCCTTTAAATGCTGAACGTTTGAGACCAACTCGACAAAAAACAAAAAATGCCATTGTAAGCATTCTTGACAATGGAGAAGTGTGTGTGGAATTTTTGAGAATGCGTAACAGGGAAGAAAAAGTTTGTGATGTATGTCGAATTTCCAAAGATGGGCAATGGGTAAGCATTAAAAAGTTTTAGCTTCCATTAAACTTCCCATTCAAATTATGAGATTAAACTTTAAGTGCTATTCCAAGCAACAATGAAGCTAATGGACAAGCAATCCATTAGCTCCTTAACATTTTCTCCACCCTTTATTTTTGAATTTTTTATCCACTAGATTCATTGCCATTTTATGCTCAGATTACAGTGTTTCAACCAAATAAAGGAAGAGGACAAGTTCCCACTAACAAACCTCCTGAGTTTCCTAAAGATGGAGCAGATGGAATATTTGGCTACGAAAGCTTACCTGAAAAATACTGGAAAAAGTATACCTATGCTGCACGCTTTGTCAAACTCGTGCGAGCAAAAACTCCAAAAATCACCCTATACATGCCTGACGCAAAGTGTATGCTTATGGAAAACAGTCCATATGGTGATTTTGAGGTTGCCTTCTGCAAGGGAGAAAAATTTACCAGAACTGCAGATCAAGTAAAAATAATTGAGCAACAAGGGACTACCTACACTTTAAAGAATGCTATGGGTGCAGTTGAATTACCGCCAAGTACACAAGAGCTTTATGAATTGTTTCAAAAGGTAAAAAATAACCTACCGTATAAACATTTTAATTTGAACTTTCTTGAGACCAAGTTTTATGATAGGTTAAGTTCCAGCCTGTAGTCATGAAGTGATAATCACAAATAACGAGGCACTATCTTTTTCATTTATCGATACATGAACTGCACTGCAATCGTTATTTATGTGCCCAACTGACAAAAAAAAAGCAATTTATGACTATGATAAATGCTGAATGCATGTAATTTTGCCATACTCACACATTTACATTATCCCACAGAAGTGTCACATCAGTGAAAGCAGGGAATAATTGAAAAAAATTTCAGTTGATAGTGCCTTATGCCTGTAATCTTAAATCCATAAAGTCAGAAAAAGAACTAATTGTAAAAGTTATACACAAATTGTTACAGTATCATCACCACTGCTTGGAACTGGAATCGATTCTTTCCAAAGTGCAAGCACAGACGAGTCACCCTTGTTTTCCCGTCATTCTCGGACGCAAGCCCTCTGTTTCTGAATATTCTTCTACACCTCCAGAGCAGGCTAATAAAGAGAATATATCGAGAAACCTTTTGAGAGACCTGACTAATAGGGGACATGTAGACACGTCATTAAGTCCATTATCAATGGTAAGTAAAAGTCAACATAACGTACGCCGTATATTAAATTATTTATTGTTTAACCATGCCACTCTTTACTGTCATACTCCAAATTCAGGGTTCTGTTGTAAACTCTTTAAATAAAATTAATCTTCGAAGTCCAGCTCTTGTAGCCCATGAAAGGACTAAAGCAGATGCTCCTAACAGATCTCCCTTTTCAATAAGGTGAATCATTATTTTTCTAGATGAATTCTCTGTTGACTGTATTAACCTTTACCATTACACATAAAACCATTTAATTTTTGCAGACAAAGTACACAAGCTACTCAGCAAAACCAGTCCTCACCAAAATTGCCCATCAGTGAAATACATCGAAAAATATTTGTCCCCAATATAGGCTGGGCTTCTCAGGTGAGCTTTTTTAACTAAACATTTAAATGTTGATAAATAATCCACTTTTCAGTGATTTATTACTGTTAGAGATACAAACTAACTTTAAACACTGCTTGGTATTAAAGTTCTCTTCTGGGGAAGTGCAAGTTTGTTATAATGATGGTTCTCAACTAACATTATCAGCCGATTCCAGCGCAATTTATTTTGCCGAAGCAAATGGAAATATGACGAAGTAAGTATAACCTTTTTAAAATTTCTTGTTATTTTTAAATTAATTTTCCTATAAGTTAAAAATGAATTGCTTATTTTATGACAAACGAGTGGTGGCCATGATAATTACAATTGAAACTTCGTTTACCCGTCAGGGTACGAGATCAATGTCTTGAGGGATAATAAATACAGTATGTACGCTAGAAACATGAATGGGATATCTAAGGAAATCTAATGAAATTTACTTAAGCTTTAATTATTTTTTTTTGAGTCATGAAAAATCTTAGTACAGAAAACCACTACATACCAATTTGTACAGTAGACGAACAATGTTCTACTGTCCTGCCATTTGACCGATCTGGAAATATTCGTTAAATTTAGAAAAACATAATTGCTATTAAAATCGTTATGTGCAATGTTACAACCTTTGTCTTCTTGCAATTACAGGTATGGTTCTTCTGAGCAGTTACCAGCATTAATAACAACCAAACTGTCAGAGTTTCCTTTTGTTGTGCAATTCTTAGCTAAATCAAAATTACCAATTTCCACTGTAGGTATTAATAATCGGTGAGAAACTCTTTCCTCCATGACATCAAACTGATTTGTACAAATGTCGTGAATTCATCATGCATGTAATTTTTTTTTTTTATAAAACGACTTGCATTTTAAAATTTAGTTAAGAAATTAACGTGGTTTATAGGTGTTTATAGCGATAAGAAAACTATTCTTTGGCCACTGTCCTAAGAGCTAGTCTAAATAAAAATAATACTTCTCAACATATTGTAATTATTTGATATGTTATGAACATGCATTTATAATGACAGAGAATTGAGAAAATATTCAGCCATCGTTATTATTGTAGTTGTTTTGTTTAAAATAAACTGCAATTGAATGAAAAACGCTCATACTTGCTTTTCTTTTTAAACAAATTATGAAAGGATGCACCTTTTTTTTTTAAAAAAAAATGTGAAGAACAAAGTCATAATTACAAGTTTTATTTTATCTAAACCTACCGTTCATAAACAGTGAACTTGTAGTATTGGAAAACTTATAATTTTGTCACCAAAAATAAAACCAAACGCCATTTACAAAAATCCAAATCAGAAACTAAAAAAATATAAATATATCAAAAAAATGTAAGCTGACATCCATGAGTTTTGGGTGTTAAATACTCAATCAATGCATGCATACATCCGTTTCCCTAGCCTACATGTTCCAGAATCAAGCATAACAGTTAAGCTCCTGGATTACAATATAAAATCAAAAATCATCAATTAAATACACAACCAATTCAGCATGAAACAATATGGCAAAGAAAATATTTCAAACTAGATCACACTACACATACATCGGACATAATGTTCTGTTTAAATTATGCAGTGAATAAGTGTAAACAATGGAATGTAAATAAGCCAAGAGTACAATAGATACGGCTGAATAGTTCAGGTTCAATTGTCCATACTGAAAGTTTTAATTATAGAGAATACAATTATCATCACTTGAGCATAAGTTGCTAGCAGCAGCATCATAAAAATTACATATTTAAACTTAAAATTTTAAAGGCATCAAAACACTCTCCCTATTTTAGGACTCCCACAATCTTGATCAATACTCTCAAAACTTTCCAAATTATTAAAAACAAGCGTTAAAAAAGAGATGGAAAATGGCATAGAAAGAAATGTAATCAATGTTATAAAAATAATTTCCTGCTACAAAAATATTCTATTCTTGGAAATACAGATGGATTTACAAATGAATACCTCTTGACATAAAAATAATTTCAATATCTGATCATAAAACTTGTCAATATGCACTGCAATTTCCATCTCAGGCTTATATAGAAGATATAATGTGATTGCAAATTATGCAAACTATCATAAAATGTGCAACTTTGTTGATCATAACCTTTTTTGTACTAGCGCCTTTGATTCATGCAATATATGGTTTTGAAAATAGATCAGGAACTGTTGTCTAATCTTGTTAATTTTGAACTTTGAACTAGAGAACTGTATAAAAAGTGATTGGCAAGACGTTGTTCAAAGTACCTAAGATTTAAATTATCAAAAGTGTTATGAACACTTACATTTATCTTATATAATGTATATAGTAAGGGGTTGAAATATTTTTCCTAGTTTCGATTTTTCTTGCAGTTTCCAACGCCTATATTTAAAATATCAAAATAGAAAAAATTCCCCATGCTTCCTGATCTGTACTCCAAGGAGTTAATTTTTATTCAAAGTTATTTTCAAAATAATAAAAACGGAAAATATTACAAAATTGAACAATTTGAGGATCACGGGACAACTTTTTTTGTATCTTATTATAGGCATTGGATAACTAAACATTTTGTAATGAATCCCAATTAAACTAATCTTAAATTGTATTTAATCAAGAGTTCTTAATTTTTACAGCAAAAAACCTGATTAAAATCTATCCCTGTGCTTCTCTGTATATCTTACAAAACAAAACAAAAAAAAAGCATCACACATAATTGTGGAAGTCCTAATATAAAGGAGGGTGACTTGAAAATCTCTGGATTAGGTATAGAGCCTTGTAATTCTGATTTTCCATGGTTAAAATGACACCATGTAAATCTATTGCAGAAATAGTTTACAAAAACGCGCATGATCATATTAAAGAACACTCGATTTCTTAGGGAAAACTTAATGTTGGTGGCCACCAGCCCCAAGCTAAATAAATGTTTCCTTAGTAAACCACTTTTATGCTAGCTTAACACTGTCAAATGAATATCAACTGAAGAGCTTTTCCCATAACTCAAACAAATCTTGGTAACAATGATAAAATACCCACTGTCAAACACCAAGAATACACACATAAAACATGAAACTGGCAGTATTATAAACGCGCATCCCTTGTCAAAAAAATAGATATATGTCACAATTGAAACTGGGAAATAAACTACCATTGCAATGTAATATGTCAAAGGATATTTAAAACGTTCATAGCATAGCTTGAATGTCAATCAGACATAGTCAAAATTATGGCAGATTGACAAAAATGTCTAAAAATTAGTTTTTCAAAAATATTACGTTTCATAGGAATGTTTGTGAATTAAGCTAATCTATATAAGTAGAACCACAGGAACCACGAGAATTTATAAACAATCACAAATTGTCAGCTAGGAGAAATACCAACGCGGTAATGCAATTAATGAAAAAACCTGGTTGGGACATTTTGTCTAGTGCACTGAATAAACAATATGAAAACGCCTTTTTTTACAAATGAAGTGATGAAAATGAGAGATGCACAGCTAGATATGAATAATTAATAACAGCTACCTATTTAAATTAAAATGAAAATGTTTGGTATGCCATCAGGCACATTGTTTCGCATACATATTTATGAACCCATCTCGACTGCAGTAACCTTTTTCTTCTTACAAATTCAAAGTAAAAGTGTTAAACAAACCAGGTTAGATAACGTGCCATAGGGAGAAGAATTTGAAAAATATTGTATATGGATGTGATACATGTAATCTAAGTTACTAAAGTACAAATCTGATTATATTTACAAAATCCCTAACAGAGAATGCATATTTTACAGCGAGATGTCAGCTAGGAAGGCCCATGGAATTTTACAATGGGTATTAAGTGAATCACTAGCCTATTACAGAATCTTTAATGCCAGCCTTTAAATATAACTGCAATATATTACCAATGACTAAGAAAAATAGGAAAGATTTTGAGATTTGGAAATTTGGACTGAATGCATATGTTTTGCACAAATTCAACTAAACCTCTGAAACTCCGAACTGCTATTGTTGTGAGAATATGAGCCAAGAAGAAATTTTCTTACAATTTCTAAAAATAGTGCAAATTCTAAAAATTTGTGCAAACGTTTTTGTTCATTAGCCATTTTGATTGGTGTTATTATATTGTCAAGTAATATTAAGCAATATAATAGAAGTAATATGAGAAAAGTTGAGATTAAACTTGTCATCACTCAACTGTCACACAGACTGAACAGCCTCTAGTCATAAATAGATTTAAACAAATCAGCAAATAAATCCAGAAAATTAAAATGCATAAGTGGTATTTAAAGTTTCTCACATTTCAAGCCTTCCACTGACATTTAAACTTGAAGAAAGTGAAAAAAGTCAAAAAAGAGGAAACGTCAATGTACATTACTGGGGGCCAATAGTTGTACTAATGTTCCATTAAATACATGTCAAAATTGTAGAATGGCGCTAGCATTAAAATATTGTGCATTTGAGGTCATAGGGTTGGAATGCCAAACCCAATACATTTAAACAAAATACATCAAGCACACTTTTTAAACAACTTCTGCAGGCCATCAATTCTAACAATCCATCCACAAGCATACTGCTCAATTACACAAAAACATGGACACTGGTACGGCAATGTATACATATTTTTAAATCTTATGTGCTAAGAATCTCGTAATCAAAAATGTCATCCCAGTACCTTTCACAATGAACGTTTGTCACGTGGTCTTCTGTTTTGATCGTTTTCTGGCAGTTGCTCAAGTTATTGAAAGGTAGAGGTCTCACAAAATTGATTCTATGACCCTCAGCTAAGAAATTCTTAAGGAAGAGGACTACTGATATTTTAGAATTAACTTTGCCTAAAATTTGCTTGACAGAAAGAATTTTTTCCACAGCAACCTTTACATTTTCATGATCTTAAGCATACGGAAGTTTTACAATTATGATTAAAGATATAATAATACAAAACATGTATGCTTCAAGAAACTCATATTCATAATTTTGAAATAAGACCAAATAGTCATTGCTTGAACTATCTGACAAGTAACATTGTTAATACCGAAGGAAGACAGTAAGGGAGCCCGTTTTCATAAATACGAGGGGTCGCTCAACCGGGGTTAATCTCGTAAGCCCCTTGCCTAATCCATAGTTAATCCCTAGGATTATCCGACCATAATCCCACTTTGCACGTGACATTTCAACGCATTTCTACAGGGCCCGTTATAGGACAATACAAATTCAATTTTTATTCAGGAAAAAAGGCTATTTTAGCCTCAAACACGTGTCCCCTTAAATGTTATGGGACATCGTACGCCATGGCTTCGGTATAATACAAATGTACGGATATTTTTTAATTATTAGGGGTCCCCTAATCCTGGTTATGATCCTGGTTAATCCCATTGTATTATATGGGATTAGTCTAATCTCGTACACC
>JAQGAO010006686.1:0-12013 GCA_034697705.1 Ommatoiulus sabulosus | reverse complement strand
CCACTTTTTCCGAGCACACATTTTTAACATTTTCCGAATACAAAATTTTCATGCAATTTTTTTTTAATTTTTAAAAACATTTCTATGTTAATTTTCGAAATTGTCGTTAGTGAATTTAAAAAATATTTTCCAGTGTCAATTTTGGAAAAAATGTCAATTTTTCACGTTGTCATAGGTCAGGGAATTTTTTTTTGAAACCTGGAAAAGTCAGGGAAGTTGACATTGAAATTTCTGGGGGAACCCTGGATTTTCTAGTATTAATTATCTAATTGTACAGAAAAATGTCAAATTCAAAGTCGTTTGAACAAATGCAATGTTTGCAGGCTTTATGCTTTAGGTTTAATTCTGAACAATAACGATCAAGCAATAAATTTAGTGTAGAAATGACCGACTTGAGTGGGAACATTTAGCAAAAACTAAATAGACAGCACGATTTAGCATTCCAACGCCAAATAGTGGTTGTTGAACTTTTTGATCAGTCCCTATAAGGGAGTTGCCTGGGCTATATTGATCGTATACGATGACGCTAAAGAATTGCGTAAAAGTCAATTTTTTTCATCAAATGAATCGCGGTCGCTATTATAAAAGACAGTATTTGATTTCATAGTTTTTTTATAAAGCTTATAATAGTAGCCTGAATGACATTGCAAATTTTCAGACCTGGAGTTGATTCAGGAAGATACCGAGGTGGTTTCCATATACCGGGTGTCCCATTTTAAAAAAGGATCTACTAAAACAACATTTTCTTCAATGGAACCCCTATTTTTACAGATATTACATATTGGAAAGCTAAGTAAACATACCATAGATTAATTGGAACATTGTTTTGCATTGCAGAATTTGTTTACGTAGCAGTCGAATATGTAATAAAAATAGGGTCCCAATTGATGAAGATAATGGTGACGTTAATTTTACTTACAACAGAACAACCCATGCTCAAATAGCGCCACCTTGTGACCCCCTCCGAAACAACGTTTTTGTATTGTCAAATTTTTGATCGTAACGTGCTTATTTTCCGAGATACGTTTGAGTGGATAACTTGAAAAGGATTTAATGTATTCAGGGTTGCTACCGAAATTAACTTCCAATTTCCCTGACTTCCCCTGACCAAAATTGACCATTTCCCTGACCAAAACTGACCATTTCACTAACAAAAATTTACCATCTCCGGACCATTTTACGGAGAAATATTCCCATTTTTCCTACTCGTTTATTATAATTTTTATACCACCTTGTAAAAACAGGTATTTAAAAAAATTTGAATAAATTTTAAGTTGTTTTTTATTCGGAAATAATGAAAAATTTGGAAAACTTGAATTCGGAAAAACGGGACAAATTTTCAAAATTTGCACTCGGAATAACGTGGACCATTTTGCAAATTTGAACTCGGAAAAACTTGGAAAATTTGGCAAATTTGTACTCGGAAAAACTTGGAAAATTTTGCAAATTTGTACTCGGAAAAACTGGGAAAATTTTGCAAATTTGTACTCGGAAGTTAAGTTAAAAATTTCGCACTTGCTGGAATGTCCCAAATGTGCAAAAATCTAGGGCAACCCGTGTAGCTTCAAAGACTTCAAAGAACGGAGGAAGTAGCGCCCTCCATCTTTGATCTGCCGCCTTACTACTGACTTCCCTGACAAATCGCTTAAATCAGTTATTTTCCCTGACAAATGGCTAAATCCAGTGATTTTCCCTGACTTTCCCTGACCACTGGCCGTTTCCCTGACTTTCCCTTACTTCTCAGGTCGGTAGCAGCCCTGATATTTTAGGCACAGTTTGCTGATGTTACCTCCGTTCCCACTTCCTGAAACATTCTGAAGCAACTTATTTTGAAACATTTTGCTGTGGAAAAAAACTGTGTGAAACAAGTTGCCCGTGGCCCACTATCAGGAAGATTTTGTCCACGCCGAAGCTACCTGTTTTTGGAACATTTTTACTAAAGTTGTTTCTGAACTCACTACTATGCCATACTCAAACTATGTATTTTGGGAACATTTCCACGCCCAAGCAACTTATTTCAAGAACATTTGATTTGTTCCAACTTTCAGGAAGATTCTGTCCACGCCAGACAAGCAACGTCAAGGAATAGCTTACTCAACTCCGCTCATTTTGAGACCATTTTCGAGCATCTAAATGGAAGGTGCATGCTGGGAAGGTGCAACGAGCTGGTCACACTAGACGAGCAACATTCCAGGATACAGTTGACAAAAAGTAACACCGACAAAAAATAATTAAAAATGAGATGGATGCTGACTATTATTGGATTAAAACCTAATATGACGTGTACGAAACGTATAAGTACACCTGGGTCCACGTAATAAATGACGTCTTCATCAGCAAAGTTACAAATGGCGTAATCATCTAGGGTTCCTACTGACCTGAAAAAGTCAGGGAACTTGAAAATGTCTGAAAAAATCGGGGAAGAATGACTTTTTTGTGAAAAAGTCACGAAAATTCAACGTAGTCGGGGCCCATTTGGAAACATTTTTAGCTTTCCTAGTAGGAAACATTTTTGCAACGGTTTCTGAACACAAATTTGCAAAATTTTCTATACGTTTTCCGAGGGCAAAAGTGCAAAAAATTGTCCACGTTTTTCGAGGCCAAAATTTGCCAATTTCTCGACGTTTTCAAAGTACAATTTTGCAAAACTTTCTAAATTTTTGGAATACAAAATTGTCAAATTTCCAAAAATTTTAATTAACAAAATTTAATATGTCAATTTTGAAAAATATTTTACTGCGACCTTTTGGAAAATGTCAGTTTTTGACATTTCATTTGACATTAAAAAATTGCATTTTCTCGGACATATAATGACGACATCAAAAACACTTCCGATGGAATTATAATCGTAAAACTTTTAGTGACGTCATTCGTACGTTGTTCGATAATTACGTCATTCATAGATTTTTGATGAAGACGTCATTTGTATGTTTTTGATGATTACATCAATCGTACGTTTTTGACAATGACGTCATGCATACTTTTTGATAATGACGCCATTGATACGGTTTTGATGATTACGTCATTAATAATTTTTTCTGAACGATGACGTCATCATTTATTACGTACGGCCCAGGTGTACTTATATACGTTTTCAACACGTCATATCAATCCAATAATAGTCGGCATCCATTTAATTTTTGAATTATTTTTTTATCGGAGGTCGGCTAACATGGAGGAACATTAGGGGGAACGTCTAGGAACACGTCGCGGGAACAAGTAAAGCAAAGGAAACGGGGACGTTCCTCCATGTTACCTCCAGCGTGCCCATGGGCTCTTTGTGTAGTGATACGATATGGCTGATGCAATATCATGCAACCCAACGTTTCGTCGCAATTTAATATTAGCAATAATGTTCAAAATCTCGTAGAAACTTCGTTTCCGATAATACTTACTTTAGAAATGACGCTGTTTTCAGGAATAATGAGCAGCTGTGGAATATGTTGTGCTTGAACAATAAATGGGAAGAACCGAACGAGCGAGTTCCTAGTTGTCACTTGTGCCAAAAGTAAACTTGAACTGCGCTCTCACAACCAGTTTTGGAAGTGTGACCACTGTCCAGAAGGGCCAATATCTTTACGTGGAAAACCCGACTTAATTGCCGAACGCATGTCAGGCAGGAAACGCGCAATATTTGAATTTCCGAAGGCAGGGTACACCCACATCTAGAAAACCTGGAAAAGTCAGAAAACAAACAATTGTTTGGAAAAAAAGTCAGGGAAATTCAACGTATCGATGTTATAACGATCTAAAATTAATCCTTCTATAATAAAATTTGGAAAATTATGAAAACATAAATGGATAAAAAATGTGTAAAGTTTCATAATTACGATCGATATGAAACCGTGGAAAATATTGCGAGTTAAGGTGAGAACGTCAATGTGGAAATTTTGGCAAAATTTGTCATTTAAAATGTCGATAATTTTGCACACTTTATTATAGTAAACATGGAGAATTAACCAGAAAAATGACGGCCTTTTTTGGTCATTTTTCGCCCAAAAAATTACTATTTTGCTATATTTTTTACGTTTTTCGAGTGCAAATTTGCCAAATTTTACACGTTTTCAGACGACAAAGTTTCAAAATTCTCCAGGTTTTCCGAGCACAAATTTGCAACATTTTCCCGGTTTTCAGAGTACAAATTTGCAACATTTTCCACGTTTTCCAAGGGCAAATTTGCAAAATTTTCCACGTTTTCCGAGTGCAAATTTGCAAAATTTTTAACGTTTTCCACGTGCAAATTTGCAAAATTTCCCACGTTTTTCGAGTGCAAATTAGCGAAATTTTCCACCTTTTCAGAGTGCATTAGGCGCTACGAGAGCGCTTCTCATAGGCTCTCTAGCTTTCTCAGATAGGATGTTATTTTCGCGCATGCGCATAGTGGTGCGTCAACCCGGGGGTATATATTTTTACACGTTTTCGGATTTAAAATTTGCAAAATAACCCACGTTTTTTTAGTAAAAATTTGGGAAATGTTTAATTGTTTCGAGGATAACATTGACAGATATATCAATTTTGACATTGTTTTGGTCGGGGAAATTTATTTAAAAACCTGAAAAAGTCATGGAAGTTGAATATGACATTTTCTGGATAAACCGTTAATGTGGGCAAAGGAAAATCAAAATTTTAAAGCAGCGATAGTATTATTGCAATATGGGGCCAATATCGATCGATGTTAGGAATAAGGATAATATGAATGCTCTCATCATTGCTATGGATTGGGCAATCAAAAAGGGGCCCACTGGCAATATTGATCTATTTATAAATGATAACAAATAAAATTAAAATATTCACAGATTTCTGAAAATCGTTATTTGGCAAATGGAGATAATTAAACAAATATTTAATCAGCTAAATAACTGATTTCCTGCACAGGTTTTGATTTCAAAAACGATTTATAAATTTCTATTTAATATTATTTATTAATGATAGAGAATAAACAGGGGTATTTAACAATGTTTTTAAACATACCATACAGATAAATTGGTATAAGTAATGCACGCTCCAATTTGAGTTAAAATCAATTTTTAAATTTATTTATTTACTAATATTTGACTGTATTTGCGTTTATTTATATACCATGCAAATCAATGTCTCTAAACCATTCAAATTTACATTATTAAATGTTCGAGACGTTAAGCTACTAAAGGTTGCCTTACCGCTCGTGTATTTCGAGTATTACAGATACAAGTTGAATAAAAATACAAATATTTTTACTGAATTTTCTGAATTGTCAAAACTTTTTTCAATATTAAAAAATCCTAAAATGAAATATTATGTAACGTTATAAGGTGAACATTTTGTACATTTACTGCTATATAATGTAAACCCAAGTTAAAAGTTGTGATAAAACATCGAAAATGTCCTTACTGTCAACATTTAAAACGAAACTTCGAACGTTATTTAATTGAATTGTACGCGTGTTTATTGTATAAAACAACGTGTAAGTGCACAAAACGTTTCATTTGTGCATGATCGTTTTTATTCTGAATAATTTCAAAACGAAAACATGACTCGCGAATCCGCCAGCTTGGATTTTGAAAATTAGTATATGACAGTCCACAAAACAAAATCTCGTATATTTTCCCAGAGAAATAATAAAAAATATCTTTTTTGAAACATAGTAGGACATATAAGAATTCTTGAAATTACAAAAAAATTAAGACACAATAAATTCTAAATTTTATTATTTTTAAACATCTCATTCGTGTATCATGTATTTCTAGTCTTGCCAATTATAACAATTTACTAAAATAAACTTGTAAAAATCTATTTTATTTATAAAATTTTAAAATTAGCTCGATAAATTAGCAAAATTGATTTTTTTATATAATTATTTAAGCATGATATGCGATTTTGATCTGTTTAATTCAAAACTCCAGAAGGCAAACTAAACAAATGGGCTCTAATTCTGGGATTATATATTTTTTTAAAAAAAATTAAGAGTTGCAATATACTGTATAAACGAAAACAACATGATTGATATGGCAAAAGCAATTTAAACAGGGTATATTTTGTGATATTTATCAAACTTGTCTATGTTTTACACAATATTTCTTAGTCAGGGTGCGCTGACTGAGTTAGAGTAAATATTTAGGCAACCCCTTATCAATTTACTTTAATGGTATCACGGTGATTCCCACAGTTAGTTCAAAACCTTACAAAATTGATTTAAAACGTTTTAGCATCAATAGCCCATCATGTAATGTATACAAATTGAAAATCTTGGAAATCTTCAATTAACCGATAAAACCTTCGATAGTTTTTCAAAGTTATCCTAGGAAATAAATTTACATTTGTTTAAATAATTTCGGAAATGATTAAAAATTGTGCATAATTTCAAAAATATTCTACTTTATACCTGGAGAAATTTTATTTTATTTAAATCGAAAAATCAAGAGGTTTGAAATCGTGAATGCATTGTAAATACAGCTAAGCTTATGCTCGTTTTGAAATATTTCCGGGCCCCCAGGTCAAGATTTTTGACCGGGCCCCTCGGCTCCTACCTACACTAAGGTTAAGACAAAGCTCGATGCTCTACAAGATTTACACGTAGATCAAAATAAGTCAGTTAAAATATAAATGAAAAATGTATCAATATTTTATCAACTTAGTTTTTATCACGCCTATAGCCCCTAATCCCGGGCCCCCAAGGTAGCGCATTTTTAGACCCTCATCCCGTTGTGGGTGTCGTGATTAACACAATTTTGAACACATTTGCATTTAAGAAAATTCGCCCACCTGTTTAATAAGTTTAAAAATTTGGCTCATATTTATAGAATAATGTCCACTGCTGAGCTAAATGCACGACTTTATAAATACTAACAGATGTACAGTAATGCATGTGAATGGCCTTGACTGCGCTTATCTGTAAATGATTCACACTCACATGGATTGCTCTTAAGGGTTAGTCACGACAATTTCAGTTGAAAGTGCAGAGCGTGCATGGGAGCAACATCCCGTTTTCAATGTGCTCGTGAAAACTAACAGGATATAACTCGCTTAAAAAACGTAAGTCAAATATTATAATTTTGTTATTCCTGAGTGGATTAGTATTCGAGCTATCTATATTATTATTTTTTTGGGTTACTATTGGATAGGCGTTAGATATTTAAGCGAGCCATATATTTAAACTTCCAAACATGGTGTTCTCTAACTCATTAACGGATTACGAGTTGGGTAGTGGTTCTGCTACCTGGATTTACGTCAAGGAAAAATAACTTGGACGCAAAAGGACCAAGAAAACATAAGGTTAGTCCAAAGCTTTGTTTTATTTGAATTATATGAATGTGATATTAAAATGAAACTTCTTCCACTATACCAATACTTTTATATGCTCAACCTTTTGGCTCTTTAGCCTTCTTTAGGAGCTTAAGCTAGTCAGTTACTATCGAGTTCCATCGGCCATTTGTTAACATGGACATACATAGCCTAGTTAAAATTTGATAACTGACTACCTTAAGCTTCGGAAGAGCCGAAACGTTGAGAATTTGAAAGTATATTGGTAGTGCAAGAAATGTCGTTTTTTTATCATAATTATAGCTACCACTTGATGATGCTGTCGATTGATTATATGAAAGTGATGTCAACATTTTTTCTAAAAATAAAGGACCGTCTGCGACATCTACACAAATTTCGGAAATATTTTGTGTGAGGGTGAAAAAAAGGGGTACCGCGTCCTGTTTATTCATCACGTTTACGTCCTGACAGTCTGAATATTTTCGCTGTTTACCGCTGCAGATAGGATCCAAGGGTAAATTAAAAAGTTGTAATACGATGAATAATTTGTGGAATAACGTTGGTTTCATATTTTTCAAAACAAACCAAGGCTAGATGGATTTTTTTTTCTCCGCGAGTGACCATACAAAGTGCCGGCTAAATCTGCATTACACAATAGCTTTGTCGAAGGATTAAATTGTAAACAATTGATACATCACACTTACTAGAATCATACAACATGATATTGTTATAATAAAATTATTTTTTGCGTTCTATGCGTGTTGTCAGTGCACATTCAAAACGATCATTATCTGTCAGTGTGGTTGTCTGGATATATACTATGTAAACAACATGAAATACAAGTATCTTTACCCATGGTTATGTTCCACAATTTTAACAGGTCTAAAGTAGCGTTTTTTACAGTTTACAAAGCTATGCATGTGTCCTGCAGTTAGAGCCTACACATTGCATGGTCACTCATGAAGAAAAAAAGTTCCATCTCCCTTTCATTTGTTTTGAAAAATATGAAACCAACGTTATTACACTAAATAGGCAACGCCTACAACTTTCTAATTTAAACTAGGATCCTATCTGCAGTAGTATTTAAGATATCTGCAAAAAACTATGTCAGGGAAAATAGATGACCTAGCTTGAACGCGGCGTTCAAGGTCACAGGGAATATGGTTCCCAGATAGCCCGTGGTCGACTTTAATTGACATCTGAAAGAATTATCACCGAATCTCTTACCATATTAAAGATATAATGTATATATATCTCTTACCATACCAGATATATATATATATTTATATTTTTGTTGGGCAGTGACTTATAGATGACCTTGTAATTATTGCGTTATAATTTTTTTTATTAAGTGATTTTTCTAATTTTTTTGTTAAAAAACGAAATATATATGTATACAGTAGATCATAGCTACATGGCAAGTTTCGTTGAAATTTGTATAAAATTAAAATAAAATTTGATCAAACATAATGTTTTTCATTTATTCACTTCTGTAAAGTGATTCAAAGAGGTTTACATATGTAACATACAAATGTATACTGTCTGTCGCATTGGAAGGATTTTCTGAGAGAAATGTTTGTGTTAACCACTGAGGTCTAGGCGGGAAAATCTTTCCATGGGTCTATTTAAACGTTTTAATCTACCAGGTAACTTCCAGCTTGTCTCCTATATTCTCACCCCTAATAAACATGGTAGAAGTAGGCATAACCATTCAAAACTCGTGACCGTACCTCGCACTAAATCCGGTGCTTACTATTGGTCCTTTTTGCGTAAAATTAGACGATGGAACAATCTTCCAAATGATAGTTTAAATTTTCTTCAATGTCAATTCGACAATGATGTCTAATTCACAGCTGATGAAGTATTCTCCTGAAACTGGGTACAACCCCCCTGCCTCCTCTCATTCATTTGCTGTCTGAAGGGTACTAAGTTGAATTGAATTGAATACATATTAGCACATACTAGGAAATATTTACATTTATGAAAAGCGTTTTATAAATTGTAAAGTTTCGCAACTGCAGGTATGTAAATAAACGATAATTCGTTAAATGCGTCACATTACATAATTAATATAGGCCTAGTAACTAAGTTAATCTAAACAAAATAATTTGTTTATTTCATTACAACAGGAGTTCATTTCATTAGATGTGGATTCACTATTGTCAAATACTAAGATATTGTCAGACGAAAAAAATATAAACGCTAAGGTAAGCTTCATTTAGACTTTTCCATCAGGAAAGCTTAACTCGTCATTGGTTTATTAATATAATAAAAACCTAAATAATTTTATAATCCGCAGTGATTGCAAATTTGAAAAATTGGGAAATCATGGAAAACCCCCATAAAATTCCAGAGAACTTCCAAAGTGATGGCAGTTGCCAGAACTTTTACGATTCAGTAGCACAAGCACTGAGCCAAATCAAACCTGTCAAACGAAATATCACAGGAGATATTTTATTTCAAGAATGCAAGCAATCGATTACGAGTCTAGACACCAATCAACTATCGTTGGAACAAGCATTGGGTGTTGGACAAATAATTTGCGAAAAGTACGATGTGCGACTGCATATCGCAAACATTCAAAACAATGATGGAACAGAGACATGGAGTCATCAATGTGTGGATAAAGATAAGAAGGCCATAGATAACAACTACGAAGATAATGATATGATTCATATCTTATACAAAGGTAATTTTCATTCTGAGGCACTTTTGCGATTGGAACAAAGTTTGCAGGTGTTGCCAATCTACCATTTCGAAATTATCAACGCAATTAAGTTGAACGATCTTAAAAGACTAAAAGAATTAACGGATATGACTCCGAAATGGCTGTTAGATCACTTGCAATATCCTTTGCATATGGTGGATAACTTGGTTCCAAAAATGTGCGAACAGCTTCGCATTTATGGACCGTTATCATCTGAAATGTATTTTTTCCTCGAGGGGGCATTTGGTCTGCAACATTTGTTTGCATGCATAGCAAGTTTAGCAACAAATTTCACGACTGAAACCGAAATTTTGGACACAATATGTGCATCGTTGGAAACGTTCGAGGGATTTGCTGATTATTTTCTTATCAAAAAAGGGCTTTCAGCAAATCGCATAAATCTGGTTTTCTTTTCCATGATTGCGGAGCAGTACGAAATATGGATGAAGCTTCGGCTCAGTTTGCCAAATTACAGGAAAATTAGCCAAACAACGTTGAAGGCTATTCAGTTAAACTTGACTCAACTGCTGCTCCCCCTTCAAGAGCACAACAACCTTTTCTCCATGAGAGTCAAACTCAGTCAAACGAGACTAGAGCGCTTGAAGAAAGAGAATGAACCTTTCAGCGTTTGGCAATCAATGCAAAATAGCTAAAGTAAAAATGAAGAAATGAATGTCATTTATAAAACATTTAGGTTTGGAGCAACACCATTTAATTTATTACATGCCCTTTCAGAAGCATTCACAAAAGCCAATGACAAGACAAATAGTAATCAAGCAAGAGCATTCGACTGTCCACAATATCTGATAATGAAAGACAGTTATGTGTTGGACAGGATTTTGCATTACATTAACCTTGCATTGTCCATGGATTTAAACATTGATGACATATCTTGCGTAAACCATTTGGTTCTTGAAAGAGCATTGCAAGTTGCTGGAGAGTACATGAAAAACACTGATGAAACACCCAATTTATCAGAAAAAATTCAAAAGAAATTGACAGATGCTGGTGTGCAAATTAAAATTCTTACAAATGTAAGAAATCTGCTTTCGCATTGTACCTTCGAAGAAGTTTTCTCAGAAGGCAATAAAAAAAGCAATGCGAATTTGCTTGAAAATGTTCGCAAAGACCTCGAAAAAATTCGCAAAGTCATTTTAAAAGTTTTGAAATATGTTAAAGTAAGGCAAATTGAAACATTTGTTCGTACTCATGTAACTATTCCTGAAGATAAAATCATTGAATTCCTTCTGCAAATCAAGCAATTGTTTAATGACATTACCTGCGAAATGTCACTCGAAACTATTCAACAAAAATTTGAAAATTCGGTTCTTATATTAAGAAATAACTCAAAGTTTATTACAGATGCTTACGAAACAGAACTGCAGGAGATTTTATTTATAATTCTTCAACACGTGTCACAGGACAGAGAGAAACAGAACGCTGAAATATCTAACAAATGTGACATCAAAAAACGCGGAATTTTCGATTATGATTGGATGGATAGCAAGTCTGTTATAAGTAGGATATCTAGTCTTAAAGAAATCGCAAAGTTTCGAAAATCTATAATACCAGGAAAAGAAGGTGCCAGAAAGTTATATGGCCTGAATTTGTCAGACATCTTCGTTAATGTGATTATGAAAAATGCCCTTAAAATGAAAGCATTTAAAGCAGCGATCCTAAAATTCAAATTTGGATTTAGTGGTGATTTAGACACAGTTAAATTAATGGAGGATAATAAGTCACCAAACGCATTTTTTCTTAACTCGGTCGGAGAAATTACGCGAGCAAAGTCGGACTATCTGCAGCTAAATAAATTTCTAAATGAATTTCTCAGTGGTTCGAATTCGAACGACTTAATCAATTTAATGAACATTGATGAAAACCAAAAGCAAGATTTTATAAATCTGCTCGATGAGTTTCAGAAAGAAACTGAACTGATTTCCAAACCAACTCAATTGCTCGATGATATTTTGACGCGAGTTTTCGATAACTTAAGGGGGATCGAAACCCCTCCCGGTAGGGGTCGTTCAGAAATTTCTGAACACATGGTGCCAATGGTGGAGCTAT
>JAQGAO010006685.1:0-12013 GCA_034697705.1 Ommatoiulus sabulosus | reverse complement strand
AAGCGGTCGAATGGTTTCAGTGTCAAAACCAACACTGAGAGCACACTTTTTGGAGCGATCGAATGCGCTATTACATTGAGCATAACCACGAACCTTTACCGTCTCGGTATGTCATTTAATGACCAATTGAACCAATCTCGCTGCGATTTTCACTCATGTCACTTGGTGCCTAGTTTTAAACTCATTTTACTAATATTGGTATAAATATTTCGTCATCTGTTCTAAATTTGCGGGTAATGTTGACTTAGGCAGTCAATCTAGCGAGATTGTTAGAATTGGTCAATTTTATTGCGAAGAATATGGATTTCTTGAACAACATTATTTGTTAGCCTAGGTGACACTGCTCTTAATTCTTTGATTTCAACTTCGACTACTAAAATCTCTTTATTTCGCTTATGTAGCTACAAGTTGTGATGCCAAGTGATGCGAGTGCATCATGAATAGACATTTGATTTCGAGTACACATTGCTGTCATTGACACTCCATAGACTGACTGTTCACATTCGTCTCAATGCGTTGTGGAATACTGCATGTAGTTGATCAACTAATGAAATGGCGAATTCAAACGTTTGTCAGGAATTATTAAAGAATTTTCAGTGTACATTTTCTCGTTTTCAATGTGTCGTGATTTCAAGATGGCAGGATTGATGAGCTTGTGCTGTACTTGGATCTCCGTTGAACTACTGTCTCCATGTGTAGGGCATGGTGACTGTACCCAACTGACTGAATTGACTCGCCTTGTTTTAACATTTTCAGGTGGAAATTTTGGAGACCGAGCGAGGGAAAGGCCGCCTTGTGCACCATGGCTACCAGTACTATATGTCTTCCTCTTTTAAATCGAAAGTGTATTGGCGGTGTTTATCAGGGCGCAAGCGCAAGTGTGGTGGACGTGTGAACACAGTCGGACGTGAAATTGTCAAGTTTCTACCGCATTGTCATCCGCCGGATAATAATGTTATGCAGGGTGGCCACAGGTCAGGGAAAAGTCAGGGAAAAAATAGTGGTCAGGGAAGTCATGGAAATTTGTGAGTGGTCAGGGAAATTGTCCCAAATAAAAGCAAAATGCTATCCCTGCACTCGGTCTGCTAGCATCTCCATCCCCAATCCTCTTCAATCCACCCTAGAATTCCCTAGCTAGACTTGTAACAAAATCTAGTGTTTTTTGCCAAGCTTCTCATTGCAATTATTTTATTTTTTATTATGACAAAAAAATTCATCTGAATTAACGAGCAAGTTTTGGTCAGGGAATTTTGGATTTAAGTCAGGGAAATTGAAAATTTTGTTGCCACCATGCTATGGTACACCCGATGCATCCTTACCCTCATATACTGCAAGGAAAGTAATTTACACTAGGATTGCACTGTACTGCACTGCACTTTCTTCCGTAAGCCATGCTTCAGTCGTTTTATTATGAGCAATGTCATATTCATAAACTTCGAGAAGCGTAGATTAAAAGTATGCTGCTTGTGTTCGGGTGTACATACGTCGACTTGCGATATCTTATGCACTTGATAAACTTACAGCGCCTTCATGAAAGACAAACAGCAGTTAAATGACAAACCTTTCAATATGGGAAACGCGCAGAATTGCTAGTTTGCGTCAGAGAACACATTGCCGTTGTTAATGTCAATCAAAATTGTGGTTTGGTTCGTAGCATTCGTGCTTGCAATACAAGTTGTCCTCAGCTTAAATGTCTAATTCGTCGAGGCTTATTGTTTGTGCTTCTTTCTCAATGTGTGTAATGTAAAAATGCCAATTTTGTACCTTTAGTAAAAACTGTCACTCTACGTTAATAGTGAACAGCTTATTCCCGTTTAGCAATGGTCAAGTGGATATTTTCTTTCTGAACTATCGATCGATTGACTAGGTTAATCGATTTATTCCTTGAGCGACACTAACGTTGAGCCTGCTCTTTCTGGTGCTCTTTTGGTAGTTGTCTGGCGAATTTCGTTTCCACGCGGTTCTCATGTTGTTCTGATATTTGCAGTTTCAAATTGTCAAGACCATACGGGGTGCCCCTATGCTTTTGCACAATGGCTATTCCTACTACGCTAAAATCGTCAAACCGGCCAAGTTTGACTTGCAAGATAAGAATAACTGGCGGTGTACCATGTATCAAGTTCACAAATGCCACGGCCGTATGCAGACGCTCGGAGATTCTGTGCTGAAGTTTGTGGACCACAATCATCCGGCGGTGTGTTTTTCTGGACTAGAGGAGGACTTTCAATCCTTCGGAAATCTAAATTGCTAAGACGCGCGTTTCAGAAATAGTACACGTTGGTGGCGTGTGGTAATTTATCAACGTTTTGATAATTTAAAAGTGGCTTTTTTTGTCACTACTTCACCGAAACTAACACGGTTTTCAAAATTTCATGTTGCTGAGACAAGCCAAAATGTAGCATTGGGAACGATTTGTGACCAGCTTAATCTCTTACTCTGTTGTTGGTGCTCTTTTGCTGCATTTTCTATGTCAACACTGCATTGACGTGCTTGTTTTCTCTAGAAAGACCGCTTGCAAATTGTGACGACCAAAAGAGGAGCCACGGTTCTTTTGTTTAAAGGCTACGCGTACAATAAGAGCCATGCAAATCGTAAAAATACAATCTACTGGCGCTGCACAAGCCGCAGAAGTCGCAGTTGTTCTGCTTACCTGCAGACCACGGAAGGACAGTTGACAAATTTTAAGAGCCACAACCACGATCCGTGTTTGCAAACTGATTATGAAGCGTAGCTGTAAAATCCATTATTAGCTCCATTAGGTGTCGCTGAATATCAAACAAGCATCAACAATAGAAGTAAATGCATCCTCTTTTTGGCGCTCTTTTGTTTACACAGTAAAAAATCCCTTGTTTTACGGTGAAGTGCCTTCTTCTATCTAGAACATCGTACAGCATTCATAATGTAACCAAATTCAAAAAAAGCATTGGCCATGCTCCAATGGGAATTGCTTTGTTCGTGTACATACCATTAGAAGTACAGTACAAGTGGTTGCGGCACATAACCACTGTCCACACTTTAATTAACACGTTAACTCTTGTGAACGCCATTAGGTAATCAAAAATCCATTGAGTCATTTGTAAAAGTCAAGTAACGTACTGGATTCTGGAAATAACTTCGAGGTATCGATGACGACACTAATTGTGCCAACAAGCTTGACTTATTGCAAACAGTGTTGGTCAACCGTTATTAACATTATCTGGTTTCTGATCGAGATGTTTCAGATATGTTCGAATTCTGACGCGTAATGTCTTTAAATCGGGTCTTTAATTAAATTCAACTTACCATTTTATCGAATATCTGCAAAAGTGGATGTTTTGTGTATATTTTGTTTACTGATTTCCACCATTATTTCTGTTGGATTTCTTGAGTTTTAATAAAGTTTGCTGGTTCATTTTTCAATTGTTTTGTCATTGATTATACCTCATTTTTCGATATGATTTCGACGTTCTCATGACGTGTTCCCCCTTTTGTGGCGCTCTTATGTATGGGCCATGGCCATTGATGCATGCACTTCGTCGTATTTAGCCGCTGCTTTTTCTTTCTAGCCATTTGCTCAACTACCAAGAATGGTGATTGGGCCGTATGGGGGAAAGAAGCTGATACATGCCGGATATTCATATACCCTTCACCAGGTTACTAAGACATCGAGGATGCATTGGAGATGCATGAAGAAGACGTGTTACGGGCGCGTTCACACCTTTGGGGATGACGTGGAGATAATTTCGGCGCACAATCATGAACCCAATTACTATCTGTAGAATTTGGTGAACTGGCCTCATTCCACTCTTGAAGTTCTCTTCTGCTTTAATTCTCCAAGTTCTTTACTACAACTGACTACAAAGTTATCAATGTTTTTTGGTTGGGTTGAGGAACAATGTGACCAACTCGATTCTTAACCAGTGGGATGACTGGCAGTAATGTATTTTTTTATACTTTACATGTTTCTGCATGTTTCTGATATTTTTTGTAACATTGAGGGTCGGCCTTATTGGTTTGATTCTGTTCGCTTGTGCTGGGACACTTGGCGTTTTCGAATTAAAACTGCATTCGGATATGTTTTGATTTAGTGAAATTTTTTTACTGTTCAAATGGAGGCAATGTTGCTGTGAGGATCACCGTTGTTTACTCTTAGTTTGGTGCTCTTTTGTTTAAAATGTTAACTTGTTATGGGCAGAGAATAATAAAATTTAAGTTTTCTTTCTTTCCAGCCGGCTGAACAGCCTCTGAGGTTTGGTTTTGGGCGCTTTGGGGGTAGGAAGCTCATACATGGCGGATACTCGTATACACTTCACCAAGTGTGCCAGTCGTCGAAAAAGCACTGGAGATGTTCCAGGAGACAGTGTTTCGGTCGCGTGCACACTATAGAGAATGAAGTGATAGTGATATCATTCCACAATCATAATCCAGATTTTAACCTTTGAAAAAACAGCCCCTTTCTTCGGATAGACGGGGTTAATGCTAGTTTACTTCTGTCCAAGTTTGGGGTTTTTGATGTCTATCCATTTCTTTCTATTAGTGATACGAGTTGCCACGAAGCAAAAAAAATTACATTCCTCTATTATTTGGTTTTTCGTTCATGGAGACTGGTGATTGCTTTTGAGCCATCTGCGTGAATTGACAATACCAGTTGCACAATTTTCATTAATGGAGTTGCCCTTGTTTAGAAGATCGTTAAGCGGAAGTTTTTTCTTACCATTGGTTGTGCTCTGCATATCCATTTTAAAGGATATGAAGGAATCTTAAACAATTGTATAAAGATCTTAGTTTCTCCGTTACCGGTTCGCGATTATACTTGTAAATATTGTAGCTGTGAATTTATTAGTTGATAGTGGTTGCTACCATGCTACTTTTAAAGTGGTTTCTTTTTGAAGTTTACTTTTCGTTTATCGTCATTACGCAAACAATGTGTTGCATTCTTGCTGTACTGATCTCCGCGCCTACATTTGGCGCTCTTTTGTTGTGTTGTGAATAGAATCTCTTCTTTACATTCACCTCTTTGATGTCAATTTCATTATTTTTTTCTAGGCAAGTTTTGAGGAACTTAAAATAGTTTTGGGGCGTAAATATGGAATGAACTTAATTCATGCTGGCTTTTCTTATAACATCCAGTATGTGAGTCGCTCGCAAAAGAAGCATTGGGGCTGCACAAGAGGAAAACAATGTCATGGTCGCGTTCATAGTATCGGGAATAAGGTGGAAGTGGTTACGCCCCATAACCACGAACCAAATTATGGTCTATTGGATTAGGTCTACTGGGTGCCAAATTTCAAAATTCGATCAGATTCAAAAAGGAAAACTGACATCAAATTCAAAACGGAATAACGGCACTAGTTGCACCGGTGCATCATATTTCTGTTAATAATGATGCATGTATGCAGTAGTTATTCTCCGGGTTAAACTCTTACTCATTGAATGTTGTAGCAAAAAATTCGCTCTCCTTAATGTGTCATGTTAAGTGGTATCTTTCCATCGGCAAAATTGTGCTGTTAATAATAATCGTACCTCAGAAGACGAAAGTGAAATGTGCAATCTATGGACCTTGTGTGGATTCACTGATGTTCGTTGGTCAAGTTTATTTCCTGTTTAATATGTCAGTTTTCCAGGCTTAGGGAACGAGGCTCCTCATTCTCACATTAACTTGTACTAGCAAATGCCGTTCAAATTGACTTAAAAACAAAAGTGTAGTGACACTTGTTCTGCTTCATGTTTGGCAAAAGTGTCGGCACTCTTGAAATGGAGTTGCCATGGCTCATGACTAAAATTTAAGTCGCCTGTTGCTTGTCTCAATACACAACCATCCACGGAAAGGAGCGGATAAGCGGAATGTTAAGGCATTATTTTTTAAGATAGTGGTTTTGAGATGACGTACCTAAAATGTATTTCTTATACACTTCAGTAATTCATGCCATTACAAGTGAGAGCTGTGGTTCTTTGCATCTATCACCTGCAAAGTGCGTGGTATTTGTGTTCTTTTTAACTTAAAATGCTTAAGTCAATTATTTACTGTAAGTTTACGTGTTACATAAACGTAGAATATGAAACTATTAAGAGAAAGCGTGAAACCAGTCGTTGCACACAAGCTTGAAAACTAATGATTTATGATTAAGTACAGCTTTTTAAACGGCTTGGTGAGATATTACATGTTGCGAAAAATCGTAATTGATCACTTTCTTTGTGATGGTTGTCTGGTGACTAACGTGTGCATATGTATAATTTTCTGTCTGCTTGTGCACACATAAAAATAAAATACTTACGACTGGAATTGCAGTATGCAGGCTACGAAAATTGCTACTTAAGATGTCATCCGCGCTTACCATCTGATCTGCACTCTTATGTTCTAAAGATGGCGTGTTGTTTACGCATATTGTACCATGTCTACTCGTTAAAGACGCCTACTTTCTTTCCAGCAGGCCGAACTCACATTTATTAAAGGCGCCATGGGCGCCACGATTCTGCAGCATCATGGCTACCTGTACCACAAGCACACTTTAGCCACGCGTTCAAAGATCCTCTGGATGTGCACCAAACACTCGAGCTACAAGTGCAAGGGAAGGGCTCACACCCTAGAGAACCGTGTTGTAAAGTTAATGCCTCATAATCATGCGCCGGAAGTCCCAGAAGCAGCACCGTTTAGATATCTGCTACCCTACTGAAATTAATCTTTGATCTAATGACTTCGCACCCAGTTCGATATTATTCTTACTGAACTCAATGAATGTTGTTCATACATCAGCAAGTCTTGAAAGCACTCCGGTCCCTCTTTTGACTAACAGAAGCCAGCCTTTGCAGAATTGCTCCATTTCAGTGACAAGGCCTTCTCTTTTCAATAAGACGCAAATTCATAATCGGTTTACATAAGTAAATTTTTGCAATGGTTCATTTGGATTAAGATATTTACCTTGGTTGAATAAGCTATTATTTATGCAATGCAAATACTGGTTTTGTAATTTGCAAACTAACCGATGGCATACATGTGAAATTACCATTGTGTCCATCGAGATGTTATCATAAACTTCAGATACGCCATTTTTTTCATGCTACGTTGTCTATATTTCCATTAAGTCTTGGGAAAAATGAAACTGGGAAAGTTCGCTAATACTCATGTACTTGACCAGTAAAACGTTTCACATTCTGCGACAATGTGTTGATTAAAATTCGTGAAATATATTGCATGCCTGATTTTCTAATTCCCATGATGGAGCTATCTGCAGATCTTCCTCCCATTGGCATAATTTGGCGCTATTTTGTATGGCCCGCCTAGGTCGAGATTATATCGGTGTGACGAGTGTTTTATTTCTTTGGTTGCAGACTTTCGAGTACATCACCAGTACAAGGAACAAACCTCTGTTGGTTTATGGCGGTTACACCTGGTCAAAGCAACGTGAAAGTATGCGCAGTGGGCACAAAATCATCTGGCGGTGCGGTCGGCATGCATCTTTTGGATGCAAGGCTCTACTGCATATTTGCGACGGTCTTGTGGTGAAAATGAGACCCCACAATCATGAGCCTTAAATCCACTCCCTGAGTACCTGCAGTTTTTAGTATATTGAAAACAATTACCGTCACTAAATCATCAATTTCACGTTGTTTGTCTCAAAATTGAAAAACTGTAGCACAAATCTAAATATTATGGAAATTTGTCAGTAAAGGAAACTGATGTCATAATAGGGTAATCTAAATGATATAGCAGTTTTGCAATTTAGCTACCCGCCTTCTGGTCCAATTTGTCTGTGTATGCGCACTAAACTCAAACTGTTCTGCTAAGTCCATTTGTTTTGAGTGTCCAAGGAGAAAATGACGCGTTTATGGTCAATAGATCCGATTAAATGAGTTTTATCACACTGACTTGTAAAATCCATTCAATCTTAAGCCGGAGACAGTGATTCTAATGAGACCTGGTTGCGAAATTTTAAGCAGATGCAGGTTTAATTCGGGATTTTCAACTTCACTTCCACAATGTGAATGGTATCTACAGTCGGTCAAGGCTATAACAGCTCCATTCTCAAACGTGGTCAGCATAATTGCTATGGCCGTTTTTAAAAGATCGACATTACCGTTCCGCTGAAATTAGTTCGTCTCTTTGAGTACCGCTATTATTGTCTTGAAAGTCGACTTGGTGTCATGTTAACTTGCAGTCGTCCCTTCCACGCCATTGATGGGAATACTTTCTACATCCATCAAACGTTAGTTACTCACTTAGGGTATTGCCACCAAAGTGATTGTGATTCGAAACTTATACAAAAATGTCTTTTCAGACCGCGTTGTCACAGTGTTGCAAATGCCTTCCATTGCTTCCTCGGCAACTTTTTAAGTTCCATAATTTGACTTTATTGGACTTCAATTCATGATTGGTTAGAATGATAAAATTATTGGGTTTCCTAGCACATTTTTGTCCTATTGAGCGCTCTTTTGTCAAACATTCTGGACAGCTATTTAGTTGAAGTCAGAGCAGTACGAAATGTAAACACGTTAACGGTTGTCAAAATGCTTAATTTCGTCTTGTTCCAGACTTTCCAATTTACCAATAGCAGGAAGGGTAAAGCCCTACTGATCTACAAGAATTACACTTGGTCAAAATCGACTGAGGCGCGGGGCAAGATTGTTTGGAGGTGTCCAAGACATTCTACTTACAAGTGCAATGCTCGACTTCACACGTTCGGAAATCAAGCTTTGAAAATGACTCCTCATTGTCACCTACCTGATAGTCCTCCTGGATGGAACCATCCACATCATTTGAGCTTCTAATTTTAATGACTGACATAATGTTGAAGATCTAGACATCATCCTTTTGGGTCCATCATAAACAATTACCCTTTATTTTCTGAACATCTTCAATTCATTTTTGGATGTTTAAGCTAATGTTGATCAACCACGCTATTTTCTATATGATATTGAAACTTGTGCTCACATTGGTCTCAAATATCTTTTACTTTAGTAGATAAAGAGTTCAGTGATCTGTAGCCTTTGGCAACAAATTATATAGCTTTTTATCTATACTCTTGTCTAGAAGTATTTGAGTCGTACTCTTACACAGGTGCTCTTGTTAGATAGTGAAACTTTCCTTGACTGCATGATTTTTTGTCTGTTATAGCCTATTCCGTTCAAGCTTGTTAAAAGTTCAATGGGTGGATATCTGTTAGAACACAATGGTTACACCTACTTCCGGGACAAGCAATCCCGACGCAATACCACCTGGAAGTGCGTGCTGTTTAGGCGGAAGAAGTGCCCTGGCCGGGTACACTTGGCCTACAATCAAATCTCCAAGTACATCGCGCACTCGCACTCTTCGGACGCGCCAGAAAGGGAAGTAAAGAAAACGCTGCAATACATCAGGGATCGCGCCAAATTCACCGAAAATCCTGTTGAAGACATCGTTCAGGACGCCATGGTGAATTTGACGAATGAGGTGAAAGAGCTGTTGCCTTCCGTGGAATCAATGAAAAAGCTGGCAGAAAGGGCGCGGCATCAGCAGAGATGTCAGATGTCCAAGCCCAACGAAAGCTTGACATCCCTACTGCTCAGCAAATGATTCGAAAATGACACCTTAATCTCCAAAAGCGCTATTTTTCTTCTAAATGAATTTAGTTACTTAGTTCGTTATTTATAGTTAATTTCCTTCCTAGTTTTTCAAGGAACGTTTCAATGAATTTACTCGTGGAATTTAGTTGACAATGTCCTAGTGTAATTCAGGGATTAATGATCAAAAATGAATTTGAAACATACTTGCTTGTATTTTTGATCACGGATTTTTTTCTTATTGAATTGGTTGACATTCAATTTTAATTATGTTACTTTGAATGAAATTGTTGATTTCGCTCGAGAAATTGTCGTAAAACTCGAAGCATTTTTTTTTTGTTTTGTTACCATTTTTGAATTTAAATGGAATTAGAAATAAAATAGCTGAAGCTACAAATTTGAGCCTCTTATTTTCTCCGCCGCTCTTTAGTTCTGGCGCCTTTTGCTGTCGTCGAATTCCTTGCCTTGCTAATGTTGGCATTGCCTTTATTTTTATCAGCTCAATGAAGAACTAAAATTGGTGAGCACCCCTAAGGGTGGGTGCATGCTACTTTATGGCGGTTATGCCTTCTATAGAGCCACGGAGACGGAGCGCAAAACTTCTTGGACATGCACGAAATACGCGACTATAAAGTGTCCCAGTCGGATGCATACGTCGTTCACCACTATTACGAAATATACTGCTCACAATCACTTGCCGGACACCAAGGGCCTTGAGATAAATGTGGTGAAACATAAGATCTGCAAGCTGGCGAAGGATACTCAATTGCCTGTGGACGTTATCGTCCAAACTTGTATTAAGAGTTTGCCCATGGAAGTGCGAGTCCGTCTGCCATCATTGGAGGTGCTGCAACAGCTCGCTGAAAGCGCACGAAATGGCGATTCAGTCAAACCTCTGCCACCTTTAGAATAAAGCAATATCCACCTTAAATATTTTTTTTTGTGATTGCTTTATCTCGCTTTCCTATTTATGACGCTACTTAATTATTTTATGGATTTCTGACTTTTCTATTTTCGTTTCGCATTGGTTCAATGAGCAGCTCAGGGCATTCCGTGCAATGCTTTCTGTTCAAATTTGTTGGCATCCCTAAGTTTCTTTCTGGAGATTATTTGAGGATTACTGTCTGTTGGATAATACGACCTTGCGCGTCGGTAATTGTTGTGCCCAGCTAGATCGCCCTTTGATTCCACTCTTATGTCAGCTGCACGTTGCATTTGCTTTTTTGTTATAAGTATCCTAAGACCTACCTGATTTCGTATAATGGACGATGTGGTTGTCTGCTTTACAATTGTAGAGAGACCTTCCCTTAACGAGTGATTTCTCCTTCTAGGGATTTACTTTTGTGAAAGGTCGAGGTGGTGGATCTTTACTTTTGTACAACGGATTTACGTATTATAGAGCTAGAATGGACTACAATAAAATGAGATCATTTTGGAAGTGCACTAAGTTTGCCGCCCAAAATTGCCTCGGCCGGGTTCAAATCACGGGCGACCAAGTGACGAAATCGACGTTGCACAGTCACCTTCCGGATCCCAATGTGGAACACGTGCCCGCACCACCTTGTATACCAATTCATCATCTGAACGACCCTAGTTTCAGCTCTGCACGTCCAGAATACTTCCAAGGATTGCCTCTATTAATACATGCTACCAAAACGACAGGACCGGAGTGTTACCAAAGGGTGGAAGCCACAAGAGCGCTGCCGGCCTTTGCCACTGGTCCCACTGACACGAGCACGTTGACCAATGAGGCGTTCTCCAGCAATGGACAAAGTCAGTACACAGGTGAAACCACCAGGGTTGGGCTAATCATAACGAAACCTCGTTTTTTTTTAGTTCAGTAATTTTCAGCTTGATTGTGCTTTAAAAACAAATCATATTTTGGAAATTGGCTCGTGTTAATACGTTAGTCGTACTAAACGTAATTTAACTTAGTTTAGAAATAGACTTTTAAGTCCATTCTGTAACGACCTTCTGCTCCACTATTGTATCGGCGCGTGTTTCTCGGTAAACATTGTGTTGGACCTACTTTTTTATGGCATTTTCTTTTTCCCTTTCAGCAGATGGCAATGTACGTGATGCGTGGCCGTAGGGGTGCCACTGTGTTGGTGCACAACGGCTACACGTATAATAAGCATAGAATCTGGGGTTCCAAGATTATGTGGAAATGTTCAAAAACCGATAGTATTAAATGTCACGGACGGGCGCACACCACTTTCGACAATCGCGTGTTGAAGATAAGCTTGCATAATCATCCTCCGAGTCATGGACCGGATGTTGCGGATCACTCCTCGTGTTAAGTTTTTTTTTTTAAAAAAAAGCTAGCAAGTGTCTTGTATCTAATGAGACGTATTTAAGATAAGATAATAGAGAGATTCAGTGCATCTAGCACGTGAAACGACAAATTTGAACGACAAACGTTGTTTAACGTAGGCTACAATTTATCGTTAAAGGAGGGCTTTAAATTGATGTACAGTGTGACTGTTGTTAAAGGCTA
>JAQGAO010006684.1:0-12014 GCA_034697705.1 Ommatoiulus sabulosus | reverse complement strand
TACAAATTGGATAAATTTGCAACGTTTTCTGAGTACAAATTAGCAGAATTTTCAGTTGTTCTCGAATGTAGGTTTGGAAAATTGTCCACAGTTTCCGAGGACCAATTTGCTAAATTTTCAAGTTTCCGAGGATAAATTTGCAAAATGTTAAGACTTTTTCGTAATACAAATTTTCAGGATTTAAGGACAAATTTCTAATATACTCAACCTCTCTTGAGTACAAATTTGAAAAACTTCATCTTTTTCCAAATACTTGTTTTTAAAATTTTCACCATTTTCTTAGGTTAATTTTTAAAAGTATTGAATATTGTCATATGGATAACATTTGGCATATATGTCACTTTTGACATCGTCATTGGTCAGGAAAAAAATTTTAAAATCCTGAAAAAGTCAGGGAAATTTAATATGAAATTTCTGGGGGAGCCCTGTGTTTGTTGTTTACGGTTTTTCAAACACGAGTAAACGCATTAAACCGTTTCCATTAATATCAGTGCGCCCTTAAGCCCCCACTACCAACCAACCAACCATTAATATCAGGGAGGAAAAAAGAAACGAAATGGGGCGCTAGGGCCCTGGGATTTCCAAAGCTCGTCGACTAAACGACTCGTTTCGACGTTTTTATGGACTGCATCCTCGCATTGGAACAATAAAGCTGAGTTCCCCTGGGCTGGATTTCGCCCCTTTTTTAATCCCAGTCTCCGAATCTGCATCATAAAAATCTGATTTATTAGCCTAGATGCACACAGAACGAGCCCTTAACCCCCACAACCACGCAACAAACCAAAGCTGAAAATGGCGAAGGGCCCCCGAGCGGTGGCGCTGCTGCATGGTCGTGGACCAAACGGGAAATAATACACTGGTTTGTACCTGAGATTTGGACACTCGAGTAAATATGCAGGATTTCCCCAGACCTGGATAACCTGGGAAAGACAGGGAACTTGAAAATGTCTCGAAAAGTCAGGAAAGAATGACTTACGTGTTTTCATATAATTCAACGTGTTAATGTTGTCGAACGCGGCCTCTACGCGGTAGTACAGATTTGCAAAATTTTCTACAGTTTTCGATGAGAAATTTGCAAAATGTTCAAACTTTTTGTAGTATATATTGGCCAAATTTTCAACTGTATTGTAGATTTGTAAAAATTTCTACAGTTTCTGAGGACAAATTTTCAGAATTCTCAACATTTTCCGAGTACAAATTTCCAAAATGTTATACATTTTCAGAATACAATTTTATCAAAATTTAAATTTTGTTCAATCTAATTTGAGTGTCCCGTGTCGATTTTTCAAAAATTGTGGATAACATTGGCCTATGTCAATGTTGACGTTGTCATCGGTCAGGGAAATTTGTCTAACAACCTGGAATATCAGGAAAATTGACAATGAAATTTCTGGGGGAACCATGTTATATTGTAACGTCATAAACCTATACAGAAGAGCCACTTTACCTGGAAAAGTCAGGGAAATTGAAAATGAAATTTCTGTGGGAACCGTGCTGTATTGTGACGTCATAAACCATATACAGAACAGCCACTTTAATGTACATGTACGTGAAGATGTAGCTTATTTTAAACTTAGACAGTTTGTGGTTACTGTAAATGGCCTGGAAAAGTAGGCTACTTTTAAAACTTAATAGTGTCCTATAGTTGATCCTTTAAAACTCATCCATTTTAAGGAAATTAGACATGTTTAAATTTAAAACATCAATTTTTAAGAAATCTGATTAAAGACGGTGATAAAAATATGAAATTAGTTTTAAAGATGTTTACAAATTTTTAATCAAGGTGTATTTGTCGTATCATAGCCTATACGAAAGGTGTTCGTTAAGTTTCCGCATTCGTTAAAAAAACTAAAAAAAAACTATGGATTTTAATGACATTTGGTGGAGGAAAAAAAAGTCATTAAAAACCATACAGCCGTTTAAAAAAAATGATTGAGGAAACTTAATGAACACCCCTCGTATAATTGTCGACATTATGAATTTCGATATTAATTGAATCTTTATTCCTAAAATTCATTAATTTTTTCTCCTCCTCCTCCCACAGGATGGATGTATTATCAAAAAGTGCACTCCTCTTATCCACGATGTTAGATAGCTGACATTTTTTAAGAAACCCTGACGGATTAATGCTAGCTGGGGTATAAGGGAGAGGTATAAATAAATTCTGGAAATTAATAGGGAATCGATGAATAATAAAACGGAAATGTAATTTGTCTCCGGAAGAGAGAAAACGAAGATTTATTAAGGTCTTTAAGTAGGCCTAGTCTTGCATATTAGCAATCATAAATAGAAGGTAAGATGGAGGGGGGGGGGGGGGAGAGGGGGAGGAAATAAGAAATGAGGAATACTCTGGAATAAATGATGTTTCTGCATGAGAGCTCGCGCTCATACTTTACATCCCATTTTCATATTAAAAGGTAGAAATAGCATCTTTTTTAAAAATCCGATAATTTTCCATTGACTTTTCCTCTCCTGGTGCAATTTTTTTCTTGAATAAGGTCCATAAGGAATTGGAGGGGACTGAGGAAGAGAGAGGTCCTTCCCTCATCTTACCATAGCATAAATATGGATAAAGTCACCGTGTTTCACGCTAATCTGCCTGATAAAAAAATTAAGAGTTTCAGGTAAGCAAACATGTTAACTTAGCTTTGATGGGTAGATTCGTTGGAGTGAGGATTATGGAGTGGGAAGAAAATGAAGAAAAACTACTCAACTTAATGAAAAACTTCCTTCGCTCTCTCGTCATTCCTTAACATTTGCATAAAATGCATTTTCGCGTATTCTCGCGAGAGTACGCGTGCTTTACTTGGAAATTTGTTGGTCGGATAGGAAAAGGAAACTTTAAAATGTATGGAATAGTCAAGGTGAAATGGCTTATTTTTGAAAAAGTCAGGGAAATTCAACTTATTAATGTTGTCGCGATCTTAAATGAATGCTTTTATGTGGTTAGCTCGAGGGCCCATTTGCAGATTTTTAATTTTTTCCATTACAAATTTGCAGAATTTTTTAATTTCCGAGGATATACACTTGTATTTAAATTTCCAATCGTGCCAAAGGAGAAATTTGCAAAATGTTTAAACTTTTCGAAGTACAAATTTGCATGTTTTCCAGCATAAATTTGCAGAATTTATAAAGTTTCCGAAGACGAATTTGAATAATGCTCCATGCCATTTGTAAAATTTTCAACAGTTACCAAAGACTAAACTTGGGAAAATTTCCCACGCTTAATTTCCGTGCACAAATTAACAAGATTTTAAAACTTTTCGTATACAACTTTGCAAGATTTCCAAGTTGCAAAGCTTACGGATAAGTAAAAATTTCAACATTTTCCAAGGATAAATTTGCAAAATTCTCAAACGATTCCGAGATCAAATTTGCGAAATTCATAACCACTTCACAGTACAAATTTCCGGAATTTTCAACATTTTTCGATTACAATTTTGTAAAATTTTGAGAAAACAAATGTCATGCTAATTTTGTATTACGACGATGCTGGTTATTCCTTAAATTCTGATGATGGTGTCGTCATTTAAAATGTGGCCCCAGAGGTAGTTCCACGTTTTAAAAAATGCTGTGTAGCACATCTATTTCCCGTTTGTTTGTTTTTTATTTTTTTATTTTTTTTTGAGTTTTCAATTTTTTCACCGAAATTCCGCGATTGAAAAAAAAAAAAAAAAAAATCCGGACGTTTCTTCCCCACGCCGGTCAATTTTCCCCACCTTTCGCACCTTCGTCGCAATGAGCAGCCCGAGCTGGTCAGTTTGACACCCAAGATGACCTATCAACACGTTGAAATAAGCCGGAAATACTCAAACGATCATCACTTCCGGTTGGTTCCCTATCCTCGAAGTCCAGCCCTGACGTTCCTCTCGCCTTATCGAAAGTAGGTCTCGCTTCATTTTCAGGCGTCTTTCTCACCTTGGCCTCGTTTTCGTTTCCATCGTGCTAAGTGGGCCAACGATGATTAAGCTCGGGCCTACTTCGTGGAAATGAATTTTTTTAGGGATTTCGCCGTACTTTCTGTTCTTGAAAATGGGCCTCGGTCGTTATTTACGCGTTGGCGCGAGAAGTGGGGCTTTTATGGTCCCTTAGACGCTCTTAATAATCACGTTTTAATAAATTCCATCCCGTTCGTATTAAGCTAACCGAGACCCAGAACTTTAATGACCGAGCGGTGAAATTAAATTAAGAAGAATTCAATTTGCGGAGCTGCGGAAATGGCCTTCCGGTCTGGTTTGCGAAGGGAATTCTGGGTTTTTTGAGTTCACCAATCATGGTTGGTGGATTTGGATTGCCAAATAGCTGCGAGATGAGGTGGGGTAAGGTCAGGTTTCTCCCAGACCTGGAAAACCTGGAAAAGTCAGGGAACTTGAAAATGTCTGGAAAAGTCAGGGAAGTATTACTTATTTTGAAAATGTCAGGGAAATTCGACGTATTAATGTTGTCACGATCCAAAATTAAAGCTTCTATGTGGTTTACATAGTAAACCAAAATTTACGAAATTTTCAACAGTTTCCCGATGACTAATTCGCACAATTTCCAACAATTTTAGAGGACAAATTTGCACAAGTTTCAACAATTTCGGAGGACAAATTTGCAAAAAAAAATTAATGATCACTGAGGAAAAATTTCCACGTTTTCCGAAGACAAATTTGCAGAAATTCTTAATTTTCGTAACATAAATTTGCATTTCGAGTACAAATTTGTAGACATTTTTTTACGAGGCCAAAACTTGCAAAATTTTTCACGTTTTCCGAGTACAAATTTGCAAGATATCCAAGCACATATTTGTACAATTTTTAACAGTTTACTAATACAAATTTTCAAAAAATTCAAAAAATTTTCATGCTCATTTTAAACATTTTCGTACTTTAATTTTGTAAATGTTTCGAATTAGTAAATTTTGCAAAACATTGAATCTTGTCCCGTGCAGATTTTGCAAACTCGTGGATAACATTGTTGACATTGTTCTTGGTCAGGGAAATTGGATTAAAAACCTGGAAAAGTCAGGGAAGTTGAACATGACATTTCTGGCAGGGTACCCCAGACCTATAGAAAACCTGGAATAGTCAGGGAACTTGAAAATGTCTGGAAAAATCAGGGAGAAGTCAGGGAAGAATGGCTTATTTTGAAAACGTCAGGGTAATTCTAACGTATATAGTCATGTTGTTGCATTCCAAAATTAATGTCTTTACATCATTAGCTCAAGGCCCATTTTCCGAGGACAAATTTGTAAAATATTCCACGTTTACCCGGTACATATACAGTATATTTACTTTTTTTTAACAAATTTTAACATTTTTCTATGTTAGTTTTCAAAATTGTCATTAGTAAATTTTGCAAAATGTGAAATTTTTTGTCTTTGCCATTGGTCAGGGAAATTTTGTTGAAACCTGGAAAAGTGAGTGAAGTTGAAAATGAAATTCTGGGGGAATCCTGTTTCATGCAGGTGGTGTTCCACATTTCGATCTAAAGGTGTCCAAGACAAAAAACGGGAAGTTTTTTACGAGGCAGAATTCATTATCTGATGATGAAAGCGCTGGTCGTTTAAATTCATTACGTATAACTGAGGCTCGTTTATGGTCCAATCTGGATCCACTAATCTCGTTTCATTATCCGTTTATGACGAATGAGGATCAACCTCAAAACTGATACGAAATGGCTAAACCAGGTCACTTTCACTTATGGGTCACATTATGTATGGGGGCTAACAAAACAGGGTCTGGATCTGGAAAAGTCAGGAAATTTGAAAATGTCTGGAAAAGTAAGGGAAGATAGCCTTACTGTATTTTGAAAAAGTCGAAGAAATTCAACGTATTGATGTCGTTAAGATTCAAAATTAAAACTTCCACGTGGTTAGCTCAGGGCCCATTTGCAAAGTTTTTAACATTTTCCCAGTACAAATTTGCGTAGTTTCCAACAATTTTTGAGGACGCATTTGAAAAATTTTCAACTGTTTCGTGGACTTGCAAAGCTTTCAGTAGTTTCTGAAGACAAACTTGCAAAATTGTCCACGTTATTAACCGACCGCAAATCCGCAAAATTTAAAAATTGGTCGTAATTTTCGAATGTTTTCGTGTACAGATTTGTAAAATTTTCCAGTTTTCGAGAACAAATTTTCCGAGTACAACCTTTCAACATTTTCCGAATACAAATTTGTAACAATTTTCGCAATTTTTCACAATTCCTGTGCCGATCTTGCAAAATCGTGAATAAAATTGTCATATATGTCAAAAATTAGCGAAATTTCCAACAGTTTCCGAGGCCATATTTGTACAATTTTCAACCTTTTCCGAGTACAAATTCGCAAAAAGTTCAACAATTTCCGAGTACAAATTTGCAAAATTTTCAGTAGTTTCCGAGTTCAAATTTGGAAAACTTTTAGTAGTTCCCGAGTTTTCGAAGACCGATTTTAAAAATGTTCTTACTTTTCGTAATATAAATTTGCGAGATTTCTACCTTTTCGAGCACAAATGTGGAAAAATTTTATTAAATTCCGAAGCGAAATTTGCAAAGTTTTCAACTATTTTCTTGTGCATGTAGGTATGTAAAATTTTCCATAGTTTCCGACAGTTTAACGAATCCAAGTTTGTAAAAAAAAAATTATATCTTTATTTGTTATTTTTTATGTTTCGTTGTTAATTTTGAAAAAAATTCAAGTTTTGTCATTAGTGAACTTTTCAAAATATTAAATATCGTCCTGTGTCGATTTTGCTTAAAAAATCTGGGAACTTTGTTTAAAAACTTGGAAAAGTCAGGGAAGTTGAAAATGCAGTTTCTGGGGGGAACGTTCCTGTTTCGATCTTAGATACTTAAATTGCTGCTAAGACGCATCCTTGAGACGAAATTTATAGGGCCATTTGGTGTTGCGGCTCACCGAGAAGACCGTTTGTGGAGAGGAGGACATTAGTCGATATATTCAATTACTTTTCCATGTTTTGTCCAACATCTCTTCAGAGATACTCTCAATAACATCTGTTATTCTCGCCTTCGGCCTCGCAATTTCAGCTCCTTTACTTAAGCCTTCTCAGACAGAAGTCATGAAGGGTTGTCCAGGAAACCTCGAAGTTTACGGACCCTGGCCATACCGCATAATCCGACGATGGAACTGGTCTTAATTAATCCACTCGTCCACAAGAAATATATCAATAACCACAGTCTTAGCAGAACACATTGAATCTAATTTTTCCCCTCAGCAAAGCCTTGTTTACATTTGCGTTTACTCCAAACCATGGACCACTGCCAGGAATGTCAATCGGGAAAACCTGGAAAAGTCTGGAAACTTGTAAATATATGGGAAGTTCAGGAAGAATAACTTGTTTTCAATAAATCAGGGATATTCCACGTACTGTATTACTGTTGTCATGATCGAAAACTAATGCTTGTACGTGATTAGCTCAGGGTCCATTCGTTAAATTTTTAAAATTTTCCTAGCATACACAAATTTGCAAAACTTTCAGCGGTTTCTGAGGACAAAGTTGCAAAATTTACAACATATTCAGAGGAGAAAATTTCAACGGTTTCAGAGGACAATATTTGCAAAATTTTGAAAGATTCCGAAGATAAATTTGAAAATTATTCAACAGTTTCAGAGGAAATATTTGTAAAATTTTCAACAGCTTCAGGGGACAAATTTAACGAATTTTCAGCATTTTCCGAAGACAATTTTTTCAAACAATTTTCATGCTAATTGTACAATTTTTAACTTTTTTCTTTCTTTATTTTTAAAATTTTAAAATTCCCATTAGTAAATTATACAAAATATTGAACATTGCCGACATTGTCATTGGTCAGGGAAATTTGTCTATACTAGGAAAAGTCAGGCAACTTGAAAAGGAGATTTCTAGGAACCAAGGACCATATCAGGCCTATAGGCTGTTCTCGATTTGCATCTAAATACTTCTTATTTCTATCCAAAAAGCCTCCAAATGTGTGCCCCTAAACCTGATTTATTTCTAAATAACGTCATTTTCAGCCACAAATTCCTGAAATTTTATTTTGAACGCCTGCCAACTGAAAAGAAGCCAAACATTCATCCAAACCTGTCAAGAAACGTGAACGGAAATTCCACGTGGGGGAATTCGTTATAAGCAATTTATAGCCGGGGTGATTTTCGGAAATTTTCACTCGGTCCTCGCTCTCGGAATCTAATTTTTTTTTATCAGAAAAAAAAATCTGGATTAAATGTGGAGAAATATCCCGGCTTGGATTTCGTCACTGTTGAGACGTTATCCATCATCGGCCATTTTTTTTTCCACTTCGCTATAAGCAAATGTGTACGTAAAATGGCTCTGCGAAGTACGGAAATCGATTGGCTCGAAGAAACTAGATCGGCCGCAGGACGATGGGGCCGCACAACATCCCCTTCCTCCTCCCCCAATCATCCATCGTTGCCTAGAAACGGGGTTGAAATAGCCAAAAGATCAGCGGCTAGATAAAAACGAAGACGTTAAACGCTGCCCAAGACGTCTTCGAGATGTTGGACTCGATGATGATGATACAGGTCGTGTACAACGGTATACACCGCCATCTTTATGAACTTGCGTTCGTTTTGTGTGTTTTCTCCCGTATACGTCACGCACAGAAAATTTATATTTCTGGAAATATATAGCCGAAAACTTATTTCTGGAAATAAATCGTTGGAATGTTAGTTGCACTACCTTTAGTCATCTTTATGAACCAGTGTTCGTATTTGTGGGTTATTCCATAATAGGTCATCTCGCACGAGGAAAGTTATATTTGGAAATAAATTGCTTGATAGTAGTATATTTGGAACTAAATTAGTAGATAGTTATATCTGGAAATAAATTGCTTTGAAAGTTGTCCGGATAGAAACGATATCGTTCCTGGAAATAAATTGCTCATCATTGCTTATCAGTTCACCCACGTAGCAAGCTGACCAAAAAATGACGTCATTTTTTGGTCATTTTTTTTTTAGAATAAATGACCACACCAAAACACGTCAGAAAAAGACGTCATTTTTTGGTCATTATTTTTTGGAAAAATGACCACTCCAAAACACGTCAGAAAACGACGTCATTTTTCGGTCATTATTTTTTGGAAAAACGACGTCATTTTTCGATCATTATTTTTTGGAAGAATGACCACTCCAAAACACGTCAGAAAACGACGTCATTTTTTGGTCATCTTGCTACGTGGGTAGTTTCAAGGGACAACAGGGGTTACACTAACTCGGCAGCACTGCTTATTCCATCCTTTGACGTCAGTTTCCGTTCCAGAAATATGTTGCTCAGAATAGGATCATTTTCTACTCTGGAAATATATTCGTGAAGGACATTTTCCCCACCACCAGGGGAAACATCGTGCAACAATATATCTGGAAACAAGTTTTGCAATATAAATTGCCTCGCGTGTGACGGCCTTATGACGTCAGTTTCTGGCCAGAAATAAATTGCTCGGAATAGGATCGTTTTGTATTAGGGAAATATATCTGGAAATTAATTTTCGAAGGAAATTGTTCCCAACATGGGGAAACATTAAGCAACAATATATCTGGAAACAATTAAGTTTCGGGATATAAATTGCCTCACTTGCGACGGCCTTATGACGTCAGTTTCTAATTTCCAGAAACATATGTTGCTCAGAATAGGATCGTTTTCTACTTTGGACTTAAATATTCGCTAAGGGCATTTTTCCCAACACACGTGGAAACATCGAGGAACAACATATCTCGAAACAACTTTCAGGATATAAAATGCCCCGTGTGTGACGGCCTTATGACGTCAGTTTCTATTTTCCAAAAATAAGTTGCTCAGAATAGGATAATTTTCTTCTACTCGGAAAATATATTACGCGATGAACATTTTTCCCAACGCGGGCAATATTGAGCAACAATATATCGGGAAACAAGTTTCCGGATATAAATGGCCTCGCGTTTCAAGCCTTCAGGAAACAAAAGTGAAACGTACAGCTTTTCAGGTTAATGAAATCTCGCCTAGGTGGCGCTGGCTCCGCGCGGGTCGCCCATAAATTTTTAATCCATCTGGGTCGTTATTGGGTTCGATGGCAGTAAAGCGAGGCCCCTTTTTTATGGGGTATTTACATTCGCCCAAATTAGCAATCAGTGGATCGACCACTTTGTGTGGGGGTCTGAAAACGGCCTTTGTTTTTTTCTTTGTTTTTCGGGCATTAATTAAGGGGAGGCTGCCCTCCCTCGGTATTATTAAACGAGCATTTTATTGGATGGAAAGTCCAAATTAGACGGAGTTTTATGGACGTGCTTACGGAGCCTCCCGTCGTCCCCGCGCTTTTATGACTATGACCTTTTCGGGAGCCTTTTTATCGTTTCAACAACCGCCTTCTGGGACTCCGTCCAAAAAAAAAAAAGAACGACATTCATTAGGACCGCAGCCGAGAGAGGGGAGGGCGTGTTAATTAGCGTGGTTACGAGGCTAATAATGGCCTGTTTTGCTGGAACTTTAAGCCCCTTCACCCCCCACACCCAAAAAATGGGGAATTTTGCTGTTGACGTTGCGTGATATGGGGTCATCGTTCTTCGCTTTTATTTGATCGCCAGAGGACGATGTTCGGAAAATCGGTTATTCTCACACGAGGCAATATATATTCCGAAACTTGTTTCCAGATATACTGTTGCTGGATATTTCCCCTTATGTTTTGAAACATTGCGTTCGAATATTAATTTCCATATAGGTCTATACGGTAGTTGCAGACTAGAAAATGACCTTATTCTGAGCAACTTATTTCTGGAATGAAACTGACGTCATTAGGCCGTTATACAGGAAGCAATATACATATATCCCGAAACTTGTTTCCGAAGATAGGCTGAGAGCACGGTGACACTTATTCATGTAGGTTGAAAACCAGTGTCGCCTAGTGGTAAGGGTCTGCAATACCAATACGCGACACTGGTTCGAAATAAGTTGGCAACCTGCATGAATAAGTGTCACCGTGCTCTCAGCTATAGTTGCTCGAAATTATACCCGTGAGTTGGGAAACATTGCCTTCGTCACTATGTTTCTAGATATGGTTACAGAATAGAAAATAACCCTATTCTGAGCAGCTTATTTCTGGAAATAAAATTAACACGAAGTAATTTATACAATGTGTCCCGAAACTAATTGTTTCCAGATTCATTATTGCTTGATGTTTCCCCGTGTATTGGGAAACATTTCCTTCGCTAATATGTTTCCAAGTATATTTCCATAATTGAAAATGATCCTGTTCTGAGCAACTTATTTTGAGAATAAAAACCGATCTTATTCAGAGCGGCGAATTTATTCAGAGGGCGAATATTTCTGGAAATAAACTGGCGTCATATGCAAAATTTCCTTCGTCAAAAAATGTTTACAGATATATTTCCATAATTGAAAATGATCCTGTTCTGAGCAACTTATTTTGAGAATAAAAACGTCCTATTCCGAGCAACATATTTCTGGAAATTAAGTGACGTCATAAGTTTTACAGTCAGGCGCAAAAGTTTTTGTCAATCAGGAAAGACCTAAGTCATAGGATGGAATAAAAGCACCACTGTCGAGTTACTTTACCCCCATTTCCGTTTGAAACATCCCAAAAGTATCTCTCCAGCAATTTATTTCCGAAAACAAATTTTCTGCAATAAATTTCCCGCAATTTATTTCTGTAAACGGTTGTTTCGGGCACTTAAGGCGCCCCACCGCCTAGGGCCCTCCCTGGGTGTTTTTTGGAAAACGTCATTACGGAAACGGAATTCGATGCCCTTTGCATACGTAATCCACTTGGAAATCCACTTTTTCTTATTTGAATTTCAATTTGCGTTAATGCCAGTCACCCAAGAAAAAAGAAGAAGAAAGAAGAAGGAAAAAGAAATATGATAAAGGCGAGGTGTTGAGGCTTGGTTTTGTATCGATAAGGGGCTGTGCACAAATGACGTCCTCATGGAAGGGGGAAGTAGGGGTATTTATAGAGTGGACGTCCATTGACAGGGTGGCCACAGGTCAGGGAAGTCAGGGAAAAGTCAGGGAAAAAAATCGTGGTCAGGGAAGTCATGGAAATGT
>JAQGAO010006683.1:0-12014 GCA_034697705.1 Ommatoiulus sabulosus | reverse complement strand
ACGGCCTTTAGAATATCCGTTATTGAGACTGATTTTTCTGAAAATCTCAAGCTCAGTAAAGATGTGAAGATGTCAAAATGCATTAATGAAAATATCCGCGTTGTCGTGTTTTTACAGGTAAAATTTCCATTTATTACAATTTACGAAAACCATCCTTAAGGGCGAAAGAAAAGAAGAAACACCTTGTTTTTCAAGGAAGTTAGTTTTGAAGAAAATCTTTTTTAAATGCATTTTGAGTCATTGTAGGGTGATGCAGAATGGTATTTGCACCTTTTAAATTATTTGCATATAATATGTCTCACAATTAATTGACACAATTATGGTTGCATGCATGTCGGCGTAGATTTACAATATTTCCTGAAGTTTTCAAGATTCGTATTAGCGCCAGTAATGTCCTCCGAGGGATTCCGTAGAAAAAAAAAGTGCATGAAATTGTAACGTTTTGTGCGATTTAACCCTAAGTTAAGGAAGTGATTTTCCTCTTAGTTTCGCCCATTATTCCCGCACCAGCCCAGATTATAGGGCTTAGGAAAGCTTTTATTTATCTCTCGACTTTGGCGAAAAGCAATTTTATTTTTGCCAAAAGTAGGTCTTTTAATTTGAGGCTATTTAGACGTACGCGTCCGCCCTACAAAAAAAAAGTTCCGCTCGATTTTAGTGAATTTTTCGATGTGACGGATCGGGACGAACGATCACAATGCCTATTGTCTAAACTGGTTAATAAGCTGGTTTTCTGCGTTTATGCAAATTGTTCGCGAAGTAAACACCGCCCTAAACTTTCACCCCAATTAACCACAATGGCGCTCTGGCATCATTACTTAATACGGTCCTTTTATGGGCAACGGACGTGCGAGGGCGAGTTTTTTTTAGTTTTACTACGATTTCGGAGAATAGTAAAAACCTGGAAATGGAACTTTGTTTTGAAAATGTCGACCGAGTGTTGTTTACATTAAGGCGAGCTTAAATGCTAATCTTGTAGTGTCAAAATTCCTGAATTTAAACTGTTGAAAACAATGCAGATGTGAGAAAAAGTAAACTGTTCCGCATTTATACGTGTGCAAGTTTGTGATCCAATTTTGTGTAGTTTTAATAAGTTTCAAACTTACAATATTTATGTTATAAGTGAGCAATATGCAGTATGGTTCAGTATGTTTTTACCTTGATATATACATACCAATATACAGTACATGTATTCAAAATACATGTATATTTTTTGTTAATTGATACAGAAATGACAGTAATTGAGGAAACCAGTTACTCTTTGTTTTGAAAAAGTGTGGGCAAAAAACTTAAGCTATAGTACACCTGTAAATAAATTTGGAAACTCGAAATCTACACCTTAAAATTTTCTGAATCCAATAGAAATTTTCCTACAAATAGGACATTTCAGAATGCTTTTCAATTTTCCAGTTTTAATTATATTTGAATCATTTAGCACCTGAAACTTCAAATCCACGTATAAATTACGAACTTTTTCCGTATTGCAACATCCAATTGAATCTCACCAAATAATCTCCCCGGTTTTATACTTTTAAGCCAGTTGGCCGGGTTTGCAGAATCCTTCTTTAAATATCATTTTAACCGATTAAAATTGGGTAAATGGATTAAATCCCTATCAGATGGTTTTGTATTTGATGAATGCTAGGGTATTGTGTTGAATCATGCAGAAATTTCAAAATCCTCCTTTAAATACAACTGTAAAATAATACAGTATGTCCCCTGTATTCTCCATCGATTCAGAATCCCTCACAGAAGATCCTCATTTAAATATAAGTTATATTTTTGAGGAATATGGAAGGCTCTCATAATTACTGTTAAGATTTTCTGAATTCTGTATAAATGCATATAGTCCTCCTTCAAATATAACTGTAAGATCTAACAGATATACATTATTTAAGGGAGGATCTTACAATTTCTGCAAGATTCTCTGAACACTCCATACTCTTCATAATCCACTTTTTTTAAAAATATAATTGTAAGATTCCCTGAATCCTCCATCAATTTTCCCTTACCAATGTTCCGAACGCGGTCATCCAGTTTTTACCATTGTCCAGCAGCCTCCCCCTTCTAAAATTAACCATGAGGTCCTCGTTTCAATATCTATATGTATATAAAAGAGAAAATAAATTATATTTAAGGAATAAGGAAGGCTCTCACAATTACTGTAAGATTTTCTGAATCCTCTATTCCTCTTTTTAATATAACTGTAAGATCTAACAGATATGCAATTTACATTATTTAAATGAGGTTCTTACAATTTCTGCAGGATTCTCTGAACCCTCCATAGATCCATAATCCATCTTTAAATAGAATTGCAAGCAAGATTCCCTGAATCCTCCAATAATGTCCCGAACTCAGTCATCCAGTTTCAGCCATTGTCCAGCAGCCTCCCCTCATTCCATCCTTCCTCCCCTTTTCGTATTTTTCCAGTGGACTCGTCCAGCCTCGTTGTCCTAAGCATTTGCTCCCCTCGATCATTCGAGTTCAACACACCTTAGTGAGCAGGTGGACTGAGACAGATCGAACGAGTCTTTTGTCACAAGCGGTGCCAGTGGTAACGAGTGCAGGAATAATACCAACAGCTGAGCGAGGGCGAGAGACAACCATCGTGGATATTTAAACTAGGAAAGCCAGTCTTTTGTGCCATGTTTCGTCCATTCACGTACTTTTCCCTTTGACGATGGGGGCACCCATTTCGTACGAAACTCACAGCCAGCTGCCTTCTGTCAAGTGCCCAATGTCGCGTTCTGTCGGGTCGGACCTAGATTAATTCGCTTCTTCGTAATTAGCAGTTCGTCAATTTTGCAACATTTGCAAAACGGTCCTCTCGAATGCGAAATTCGTCACGCGTTGAAACATGGAGGATTTGTTACATTTCAGCGACAGCGACAATGGTGAGTACCCCCCCTCCAATGTTTTGTTCGTTTGAATGGAAATTTGATGATCTGTCTGTTCTCTAGCTGCATTTTCACATCTTGCAACCCGCGAATGCTCTCGAAGAGTTTTCACGGTTTAATGAATGGAAATAGTTAGTGGAATAATGTGTTATTTGCTTATTTGGACTCGGGGATTTTCGTTCATTTGTGATGTAAACAAGTAATCGAAAAAAATTCGGGGAACGTGACATGAAAAGATGGCGTTCGAGTTCTCTTTAAATTTGTGTTATTTGCAAGTTTAGTTTGCGCTGTTAAATTTTATCCGAATTATATCAAATATTGTACGTTCAATAAATCTGCGTTTTTTTTCGGGCGTAAATTTTCGTTTATTTGTTATGAAAAGAATAATCAGGAAAATACGTGAAAATCTTGCGGTCGATTTCACGTGCTTTCTGTTTTTCATTTTAGATTTATAGCCAAAATTTTTATTTTTATCCAAGTTTATCTGCTCCGTTAATTTTATCATGTTATAAAATTGTATGCAAACAATACTTGTTTCTTTGATCTTCGGTAAATCCGAAATATTTTTTTCAAGGTTTATAACATTAGCCTATTGTTCATTTCCCCAATTGATGCGCCTTATGACGCTTCACTGAAGCGATTGAAATACTGGAAAGTTAAGAAATTTAGTTTTCTTAAATTAAAACATGGATTTTACTCTTTTTTTACAAGCTAGAACCAGTTATAAATTATGATCAACAACAAAGAAATGCATTTTAAAAATACAATGAATGTAATTTCAATCATATTTGCGTGTAAAATAACTGGTTTTTGCTTTAAAAAATCAAGCAAAATAAAATCCAGCCTAGTGAGCTTATTAGTGCCCTATTTTTTATCTATACATCAATAAAATTTCCCGAATATTTATGCTCTTCAATTTTTTCAAGTCCGCTCTTTAAGATTGTAAATTAAATCATTGCCTCAGACCAGACTTTGCTGTCAGTCTTTGTTGGTCGTTGGAATTTTCCCCCCAAGATTTACATGCAGATGTATTCTTGAGTATCCCACTGTCTGTCAACAGGTCTGTCACCTTGATGAAGATATACAGTACGTAGGATGTTCATAAAATGTCATCCCGGTTTGGAGTTTTTTTTTTTTTTTTTCAGAAGCTTTAAGAAAGGTCAAGTAATTTATGGGCGGCCCCGTGTAGGCAGACAGTGTGGTGGCACGGTGGTAAATGTCCATCGTTGTTTATGATTAAGGTTGACCACTTTCCGCACTAATTACTCAATTAATGGCTTGCTTTCAAATCAATGATTGCCCCTGACTAGCATCCCATTAAATTGAGATTAATTTTGGGGGTGGGGAAGGGAGGCTTATTAGTTCATTGTTCTGCAGATTGACTAATTTTTTGTTGTGTTAAGCCTGGTGCAATTATCGTTTGAATTTAAGCCTTCCTGCGTGTTTGCATATTTTTATTGATGTCAGTTAGCATCGGATTGCAATGACATAAATAGTTGTGGAAGAGTTAGTGATAAGCAGTGGTACCAGACGTACTAAAACCCGTGTTATAGGGTCGTCCCTCTGGCGGAAAAAAAATGCCACGGTATCATCATTAAGATTTTCGACTAATTATAATTTGAGCTCATTGGTACGCAGCACCGGAACAAATCATTATTTTTTTGTGACTTTGTATTGTCTAATTTTCTTTAATTATCGTCTTTTATTATGCCAATTAAAATCTGAAATTCCGATTTGGAAGTTTAGTCCTGTGAGGTTCGGTTTATTCGTGTTGCTTTTTTTGTCCGGGGATGAAGTTTTACGTTTGAAAAAGTATGGTTATGCCTGTTTTTTCTTCGTAAAAAAACACCAATAAATTTGAGCTCATGTCTTTATTGTCCAAATTAAGCGCGTTATAGGAAGACGCTGATGTTGTTAAATTAAACTTTTTATGATTATTTACATGTGCATGCCATTGACTTGTGTATTCAAAAAACATGATATCCGATTCGTGCATTTCAAATTAGGGTCCAGGAAAGGGAAATTTTAAAAATATTCTACCTTATAAAAGGGCGTTTTTTCAGAGATATTTTTGCACTTTTTAATATTACTCGTAGAGTGGGCAGCAAATGAACGTGCATCCATCGAAAAAACTGCACTAAAAAGCGAAATGTCGAGATTTATGAAATGCATAACTTATAACTTTTATGTTCTGAATCTTGTAAGACTACATGTACATGTACTGTATTTAAAATTTATATTATTTATTACATGTATATTATTGGTTGCCATGCTTTAGTTCAAAATTTTCATTAAAAAAACTATGATATCCGATTCGAGCATTTCAAATTAGGGTCCAGTAAAGGGAAATCTTAAGATTATTCTATACCTTATAGTTGAACTAAAAAAACTTGTCATTTCATTACAAGCGAAATGTTGAGATTTATGAAATGCATAAATTATAAATTTTATGTTCTGAATCTTGTTAGAGATATGCATTTACTGTATTTAAAATTTATTATTTCTTTCCATGCTAGAGTTCAAATTTTGGATAAAATATATTCCTAATAGTAACTATATACCATACGACAGGCACACGTTTTCAAACAACGTTACAACAAATAACAAATTTAACATGTTCACTAATTTACACTTTATTACAAGAAAAACTTTGATGGTTTTACCAGTGTGTGCGTAAAATGTATTTCTTGATATCACAGTGACTATACAGTAATGTATTATTTTTATAGTATTTTGATATTACTAAAATTTGGTTTTATATTGTCAATTTTATTTTAATTTGAGAAATACAGGGTGTTCCTGGAGCCTTAAAACTGCTATTATGTTCAAAATGATGCAAATTTTTTCGTAAACTTTGTGGACACTCTGTATATTCTGTAGTGTTAGCCCATTATAAACGCATTTTGTGCATATTACGGATCGTATAAAACAGTCGTGAAACATGTTAGATATTTTACACACTGTATGTACTTCAAGGATTATTTTTTACTCATGAACTCGCAGATAAACTTGTTGATAAAGTTTTAAATTTTGATAAAACATGTTCTGCATATTAATTATCCCATAATAAGAAATAAAATTGTTTATATAAATTGCATTCTTTATTAGAACATTATTTCGTATTCTGTAGACATTTATTTATAATTTAAAAAAATGTAAAGCATCATAAATATGTTCCAATACTAATACTCGTATAAACTTGTTGCTAAACAGTTTCCTTAACCCAATTCAAGCTTGTGGTAACCACATCATTAAGGATGAGAGGTATGGGAAGGTATATTTTCACGACTTTCCCATTTTCCAGCCAACAATGCAGCAAAAAAGCCAGAAATATTGAATTTTCGCAACAAAAAAATGTATGGGATATTTGGCGAAAAAGTGTTGGAAAGTTTATGAATCGAACCATGCTGCGATATTCTCTAGTCCAGCTTATAAAATGCGCAAAAAGTTTTTGTGCCTTGCTTTGAAAATATCGTGATAAGGTTTTAAATTCCAAAAAAGAAATGTTTTCATGGCAGTACCCGTGTGGCGATATTATATTTCAATGAAAATCCCACAGCGTGCCATCATGCATATACACGCTGCACGAGGAAAGTCCACCTGAAAAATTCAGTTTTTGTTGTTTGCCCCAATTAATTCATTAAAACATGTATGTCAGGCATGCTTTCTAATCCGAATTTATCGCAGATGCAGGTTTAAGTTCTGCCCATTGCAAAAAGTGTAAATTACCCGAAATTGAGCGCTGCCAAGTCTGCTTGAATAGCAGTTGGGTTTTAATGAATATGGGCATAAAACACTCGTAACAAATGGAGATTTCGTTTATATTTATTACTCATTTTGCAGAAAGGATCCGATAAAAATGTCGTTGGTAGGCGGCGCCACTCGGCAATTAGGCTGAAGTGACGTCAAAACAATGGCTTTACCAGGAAGCCTTAGAAGAAAACTTCAATTTTTTCCTGCATGCTCTTACTAACTCAAAGGGAAAATTTTGAAAGTTAAATATGAAAAAACGAAAGTTGTTTATCAACCAGGACTTACATTAATAATTACTAATTAGTGTCAATAAAAAACACATTTACATAATTGCATTTTTAATTTATCTTTCGGATGTTTCAAAGTAAAAAAGCAAGTAATTTGGTATAACATTTACTTACTGTTCTATTTTTCTTTGGACTAAATACTGTATATGCAAGAATATTTTTTTCAAGTAACAAAAATAAAAATAAAGTGTATAGTCGATTATCGATAGCACGCGTAAGTGCAAAGAAAAGCTCACTTACTCGATTGTTGTATTCCAAGTAATTTTCGTGGTTAGGGGATAAAAGATGTCAAGATGTATTTTCAAGTGACTTGTGCGACATTACATGCATTTGATACGCTCTTGATTCGAAGGGAGATATGCAACCATCTCTCATCTCAAGTAATTTCCGGGATTTGAGGGTAACGTGCAAATTTGTGGTTTCACTGCCACAAATTTGCAACAAAAGCAAATGTTATGATGAACGAGCAAGAAGTTCTTAGCCTATTGAAAATACTCTATTCATTTTCGATGATTTTTTTTTTATTAAAAATCAAGAAGAAAAATTGTAAGCATCGTTTTTCGTGAAAATGTAGTTTACGAAATCATGGAAATCTGCTTTGCTGCTCCATTGAAATATAGGAACCGTATACCGACCCGCTTCCTTTGTTGTTCAGGGTTTAAGAAACTGAAAATATAGACAGGGAAAAAACGAAATTTAGAGAAAGTCACAATGGACTGGAAAAATTTTAAAAAACTCTTGGGAGTTTTATTGTACAGATTCTGCACTCGTTTATGTATCCTGTCCTAGACTGGTGCGATTTACCAGTCATGGATCGATGAAAATACAGGGTGTTAACCTAACTTTTAACAACCTGAATTTATCTGTAATGACAGCACTGAAACGTTTGCGGTATTTAGTGCCATCTTGTATTAATAGCTGCCATGGGAGGAACCGTTATTCCAAAAAAACAATGAGATTGTAAACGTTGTTCACATGACCATAAAACGAATATTGGCCATCTTGATAAGATTGTTAACATGGGATTTATGATGACCCGCGGATTCTCAAGTTTGGAAAACAATCGGATCGTAAACTGCAGTAAAAATAGTCCTTGAAATTCGGGTAATCATTTCATTGCTTGAATTTATTGGACAAACCACAAAAAGCTCTTAAGAATTAAGCAAAAAAAGGCTTCATGATGTCGCATTATTTAAAAAAAGATTGCTTGAATTATCATAAAATAATATGGTTTTAACCTAAATTGCATGCATACTTTATATCGAATGAGGATTTTTTTCTGAAAAATTTGGATTCTGACTCGTTTCGAGGTGTTGATGTATACATGTACAGTGAAAACCAGTAAATTCGGTCAGCCATTTTATTTGGTAAAAACAGTCAAAGGGATTTTTTTCTATACTACCCTTTATGAAAAAACTCGCTTAATCCGGTCGTCTCATCGCATAATTCGATCATATTTCCACATAACGCGTGAGACCAGTTTGAGCAGCTTTCATACAAGCACGGTCATGTTTAGACATGCAACGCGCAAATATGCATCTAAACATTTAATGCATCAGTGACTGTACTCGTAAGAATTTTCTGCATAAGTTAGAAAATTAAGTTTCAGCGGTTGCAGCAAACAGGCAACATCAAACACTACTTCTAACTTTTTTAAAAAAAAATATGTACAATTAAATTTATGCATTTTTAAAACATAGATCAAATTATTTTTGATAAGGTCGAACTTTAGTGTTTTTTGACATCCAACGCCTATTTCGTTCACCGCTTATATCGGTCAAAATCGCCGGAAACCATCGCGATCGAATTAAGCGGCTTTAAATAGTGCTCGGTTAAAAAAAATAACTATTTTCGAATTTACATCTTGATTTTTTTTTTGTGTGGTTTGGCAACATTAGAGGGAAGTAAAAATTCCCACGAAAAATCACTTCATCAATAATGAAGAAGGTCTGTTTATTGCTACGAATGCTAATGCGATGTTGGTATTCGTAGAAAAAAATCCTTAACGGAAATGTACAGAAGGCCTACCGGTGAAATTATGCGGAAATTTAAAAATAGGCAATTGGCAGAGAACAAGGTGAACGTGTAAACCATTCTAAATTGACTTTTCCCCCGAGTAATTTCCTATGGAAATGGGGGAGCGTTGTGCACTGGGCATTGGCCATTCCCACCTATTTCACACCTTTTAGCAAGTCTGGTTTAACGCGTTGCAACGGCTGATTAACTGCCAGATTAAAACATGGACGTGCGCAGATCTCGCTGATTTCCAATTTAAAGCTGATCACGAATTGCCATGTAAATATTTGCAAAAATTCAAGGGGCAAATGCGGCCCGAGTGGGAAGAAATCGCCTTGGAAATACATGGAAATGCGTGGACAATATGCTCGAGGTATGTAATTTGAAACCTGCACCTTGTACACGCAATCGATTAAAATTTATGGTAATGCTTAAGAATAAGAAAAAAATCAAGCTTCCAGCACTTTTTTGACTCCCGTACGCCAAATGGGCGCCATCTTGGCGCAACGGGGTGCACGGTAGTAACGAAGTAACTCGTAATAATGTGTGTTATATTATTATTTAAAATTAATATTTTTAGATTAATATTTGGTTTGGCAATAGGGGACGTACAAGTATGTTCAATCCCCAGCGCCATCTATGATGCTTCTAAAATAAGTTGTGTAATTCAGTGTAATTCTATTGATTTAGCCATGTTGCATGTTAATTTACTTTCGTTGGGCAATGCACGGTATAGTAACGAGATAGCTCGTATATTCGAACCTCGTTAAGACGAATCTCAAACGACGTCAAAATTTGTTCGTTTAAACAGTATTCGTATTATCAGAATTGTCATACAAAACATGACTTCAACAGTAAGAACTAATGTTTCATTGAAGTTTGATTAAAATCATACCTCATGTTAATGGGAATTGGGAAGGTGCTGCAACTTTTATCGAGGAATTCCCCGTTAAAACGTACCTTTTTTCATGTTATCTAAAGTTCATTTTAGCGTTATCATAGTGCGAGTGTTTGGGAACTTGAAAATTCATTCGTTTTAGCCGAAAATATGTAATATCCGAATTCGGAAATCGTCTTAGGACTGGACTGGAAGACGGGACCTTGAAACGAGTTCGTACTATTATAAACAACTCGTATAAAGATGCGTCTTAAACAAGTTAGAAGAAAGCATTATTCTAGATTTATTCATAGCATGTTTATAATATGAACGAAATCTTATTTCGCATGTACGTGTAATTAATTACACACATACAAACTCCATATACAGTTATGGCTGCAATATTTATATTAAAACGATGTGATAAAAACATCCCAAAGTAGTTAGGTTTTGTTTTTGCATAATTTACGCATTGCCAGGTTCCGTATATTCTAAAAAAAAGATAAACATTTGATGTATGTACAATTGTTTTCACGCAAAAATGATTAATAAATTACTGATTACGAGTTATTCGAAAGCCACAAAACAATAAAAATAAATTCTTGACCCAGTACTGATTATGTTTCTTAGGATTTATGAAACGTTCTTAACACTGGTGATGATTCAGAAACATATAAATATAGTTTTACATTCTCAGGTGTGACATTTCAAATGGTGCAATTTTACTTAATCATCCTTTCAACGTTAGTCAATGATCTAGGTCAAGCTTCTCTCGGGGTAGGCTCCCCCTAAAGGTGTAGGCATATGCTTTGGTCAGATTAATAAGTCACCTTGCTTTTCAATCAGATACCTATCTGCGGCTATAAATCTCCACGCCTGATTGCTTAATTATTAATGAAAGCCATTTACATTTTTAATCCACCCTTAACGGTATCCTTCGGCTGATTTGTATGGACAGGTAATAATTAAAGGCCGCAAATATCTAATATTGCACTAATGAATGCATTGTTTTTGGGGGTTTTTTGCGTGGCCCACTCGAATTGTGACATGGTCAGTAAGGGGGTGGCTTTTTCAGCATAAATTACTCGTGGACTCGTGGCTGAATTTGGCAATGAGATCATTTTATTTAAAAATATTGTGAAAGTCACGAAATTTCCCGTTGAGCCCGGAGATGTGATTAGCATTTTTCGAACTATAATTTTGCAGTTTTTCTTCAGGAAAGATGCAGGGATCGAAGGAGATGCTTTCTCATTGGCAATTTTCGTGCAGAGTTCGAGATTTCTGACGAGAAAATTGCGATCTGTTTTCCCGAACACTCCCCATTTTCGTACGAAACGTACTCTCGGAGCTCGTTAAATATGTCAGATGGGTTTCATTTTTATGCATTCAGGTGATATGCTTATACGAGCGTGAAATTTTTTCCCCCAAAAAAGTTTTTGATTATTTTTAACCAAAACATAAAACTCGGTGTGGACATATGAGAATTTCTATGCGTGCGGAAATGTGCTTTTTTTTGCTTCAAAAAGGTCAAAATTATAATTAATTTAAATTTTTCAGCATGGATGCGTACGGATACGTGTGGCAGGAACTTAACGAATCAATCCCAGGGAAGAAATGAAATACAATTATATGAAATACTTTCGCCCAACTGGTTTTAGAAGCATTAAATGAACGTACTAGTCATTTCGGTTTTCAATTTTTTTCTTTTCATTGATGAATTTAGGTTATTTGCGATATAAATCAAATTGAGGCAATTTTTGTTTTGAAATATTTGACCCGAAAATTGACAACCTGACTTTTCCAAAGATTTATTGTGCAGTTTTAGATTTAAATACTCATGCTGGCCTGTTGTGAAGGCTTTGTGGAGCTGGCATTCCACTATCGACACTAATATAATAGCGATACTCGGACAGAAGCTTTACGAATCGTACTTTGACAGACGTGAAATCACGTGTGCAATGCTTCGACAAGCTCATTGGCTAAAATTTCACTCGAAGTTAGCGCTGTCTGTTGCCGTTGAGTATATTCCTTTTGCACACCTGGCTTCACGACTACCAAAGTACTATTCGCAAAGCTTCTGTCCGAGTTCCGCTAGTATATGCAGTATTATGTACAGGGTTGCCACTGACCTGCGAAGTCAGGCAAAGTCAGGCAAAACTGAAAAAGTCAGGCAAAGTCAGGCAA
>JAQGAO010006682.1:0-12016 GCA_034697705.1 Ommatoiulus sabulosus | reverse complement strand
TTTTTTTACCCCCCCCCCCCCCCCCCCCCAATTTTAATTGAATTGAAAATACCCTGAGAAGATGAACTTTGAATCTTAATGTTTATATATTTTTAAAAATTCCTTCTATGGTTCTTTTAAAATTATTTATTGCATATTTGCGTGTTCTTTTAATTATGTTATTTGTTTACAATTACAGAAAATAATGGTGTATTTAAGTCCATGTGTACTGTGGTCGGTCCAACTCATAGCTATACTAACAAACTGTTTACAAGTTGAATCCTGGCAATTTGGACCAAAATTTTACTCTAGAGGTGAGTTCATGTAGTATAGGAATAATTAAATAATAAATGAATGCTTGCTGTTTATCAAATATCCCAGCTTTGAATTTCATTTGAGTTTTATCTGTGTAATGTTTGTCATGATTATTTTAGATTTAGATCGAAGAATAAAATATTATGAAGTTCTTCATGCTACAAGTGTTGGTCATCAAATAGTGAAAAGGGGAATTAATACCAGTTCCCACAAATTTAATTTTATTAAAGAAGTTAATTTTCAAGCTTTAGGAAGGTAAGGCTGCCTTAACATTTTATTATTATAAATATTTTAAAAGACTTATCCAACCCAAGTGAAATTCTGGCAGAAGGGCATGTTTAAGGTTAGGCATTGCCAAGCCTATTATAGCCTAAATAAGGCTAAAGAAAGGCAAAATAGATGAAAGTAAGCATAACACAGACCATTATAGAGGCATTGAGTTTGCAATATGTCTGGAAACCTCGAAGAAAAACTCAAGACAGCGGACTCTGGTCATCCAATGGCCCGTAGCAATTACCATTTAGTTATAAACTGAGTTTTGATAAAACTCCTGTTTTTATTATTAGTCAGTTGTTCGCACATCTAGTATGTGGAACATTCGTTTTGTTGATTAGAATGGGTCCACATTTCTCCTGAGGGTGACTCAGGAGAAAATGGCGGTATTCTCGAAGGTTAAATAATGGTCTTTGTGAGCACAAGGTTTTGTTAGAACTGCTTTAATTTGGCAGGCAGTAGTAATGCACAATGTGAATGCCTCTGTTAAGTGTCCGGTAGTGATTATGATTTCTTTTAAGGAGAACCTGAAAATGGCAAATTGTTAATAGCATAACTAAATGATTCTGCCCATGGCATTGCAGAAAATGAAGACGACTTATTAACGATGATCCATATGCCACTGTATATTATATTCCCACAGTAATTACAAATAGGATTGGTATTGATGGTGTGAGTTTAGTCACTGCTGTACAGAATGTTAGCAATTTGCTTACATTCTGTACAGCAGTGACTTTACCAAAGTACTTTTAACTTTTATTTAACCTGTTTGATTTTGCACTGCCTGTTAAAAATCTGTAAATACTGAAAAGAATTAAGTTACTTTGGAGCAAGAACACAGATTGTTTAACTGTACGAACTGCTGTATTTTTATTGCCAGTTCAAAGAGTTGCGTTTCAATCCATATAAATAAAATGTAAATGTTAGTTTGTCATTAATGGCTAATCTCCTAAAAATTTCTTCACTGATTGATCTGAAATTTTCACACGACGTTGTATTCGAATACGGCCGTATTTTATATAGTTATTATATAGATGTCACCCTGTGACAGCTACAAACATCGTTTTTTTCGAACACAAAATGCGAATTTGTGACATCACTGTACTATGTTTTAGGTCGTTTTACAGCAGTGCACAAGTGTCATTTCGGTATAGGGGCGCTGCAATTAATCTTCACAATATGGCCGCTTAATAATAGGCTGAATGGCACAATTAAAGTAGCGGAAAGGGATTCATCGGGTTCTAGGGTTAGCCACAGCAACGCATGGCCGGGCACAGCTAGTTTTAAATAAAACAATTACATGCTTTTAGAGATGGGCGAGCTGAACTTTCGGTGAGTTTTCGATTCAAAATGGGATTTTGGTGTTGAAAAAGCCATTTTCCGAGCCATGAAACTCGGATTTTCAACAATTTCAAATCTGAACAAAATTAGCTCGACTCAAACAACAATAGCCTCGGGCTACGTCATAGCGAATTAATGGTTGATCAATAATTTCCGAGTCAGTAAAACTCGAGTAATCTATGGAATCAAAACTTGAAAAACTTTACTCTTCTTTGCAGATGTATTTTTTATTTTTTGAGAATGCAAAGTATGGAAAGAAGCATTCTTTATGCTTCCTTTTAATAGTCAATTGAGTCCAAAATAAACATTAAATCAACAGATAGGACTTATCAAATTTGACATCTTCACATGGTCAGTAATATAAATATATTTAATAAACCATTTGGTCGTAGAAATTGTTTATTGAATATAAGGTATGACTTATTCTGGGGTTACACATGTTCTAAATCTCTTAGACTGTCCTTAGTTTCCTCTAAGTTTCCTTCTTCATGGTTTGCATCAGCATTTTCACTGTTGTTTTGAACGCCCGGGCCCTGCAGACATCACTGTGTATAACTTGGCGTGGTGCATTTTCCTAAAATTTGCTGGACTATTCAAATGATCGCTGACACATATTTCTATTGATGCAGAATTAACACTGATTGCTGTGTTTATGACCTGCTGTATTTGCGCCTTCCTCTGGTGGTCATACCACTTGTACATGTTGTTTCTTGTGCCTGGTACCGAAATTGCTTTCCACAAAGGAATAACTCGGTCAACTTATCTTTATTTGGAAAACTTCACCAATTTGCACTTGAGTGCTTTCAATAAGCAGCCTGCTCTGAGTTGCACAGCTCACACCAACTGGATGTAGACATGAAAACACATTCTTGCAGTTATTCTTGAGCATCTAAACATTGAACAGATTGTGTTTCTCTACATTTTGTCCCCCTCGAACCAGTGAAAATGTGAAAAAGGATTTGGATTAGTTTTGCAAAAAATTATAGAGCAGTTTGTATAATAGATTTTAAATTAAATATTAGAAAATATCATGCAGCCGAGCTGTGAGCATACATGCCAACAAAAGACTAACTTAAATCAATTTTTGTTAAGTCAATTAAAGTTAGTGTTACGCTAGCTGCTGCTTCCTTGCTAGAATATTTTAAAACCGCAACTGCAGTTTTTTTCAGAGAGCCAAAGAACTGCATTGTGATCCAGTCATTTTGGTTTGTTTTTATTACGGAAATGGCTGAAAGTCTTCTAACACAAATATGTAAAGGACAATGTTTAGATGCGGAAAAATTGCATAGCCATGTAATTAAGTCTTTTTCCAATGATATCCAAAATTGAGACTGATTGTATTTATCTTTGGACACTATGAGTGACCTCAGAGGGCATCTCAATCAGTTTTTCTTTTTCACAAGGATTGATTAAACCTTAGTTGAAATTTTCCATGAAGGGATTATGAATCCAGAGGTGACCATAATGAGGGGCTTTATTTTTAATTTAATAATGGTAAAATTTTTGAGCTAATGCCTTTAAATGATTGACTTATTGTATTAAAAATGACTTCTAGGTTTCATCAGCATCAATCAAAAACTCTTTTAAATGTAGAAACTGATTGGTAGAAGAGTGACGCCCTTACAAGGCATGCATGCGCTTATTTAAACTCGCCCAGATAGCACTGTTGTATTACCTTTGGTCTGACCTTTGTTATGTGGTGGCACGCCACTTCACCAGCAATGATCGTCCAAGGCTGTGTCCCAACTGGGCAAAGTGTGGTAACCAAGCTGTTAGAAATGTTGGATGAATCAATAATCAGTTGAAAAACATGTTTTGAACTCTTAACAAACTCATTTAATGTGTGAGTAATAAACAAATTAACATGTAGGCAGAACAATGTTGGAGTGTGTAGACAAAAAGGCAGGAAAACCTTTTATATATTTTAATCAGGCAGGCCGAAAGGAAAGGCGAGAAAACGAGGATAAGACGAAAAGGTAGTGAAGCAAGGATAAAGGCAAAAGGCGATACGTCATGTTGTGATGCAGACCTTGCATGGCCACCAGTTAATGGAGAGACAGAAAGGGAATAAAATAAACCAATCAAGGGATGTATTACACATGACAAGGTCTTGAAAACGTGTGGGCAGTCATTGAGTTTGTGTCGGTCGTCCGGGTGTGAACAGCGGGGGGATGGCAGGGCTGGAAGGTGGTCTGGGGTTGATGGCGTCAGTAATGGCAGAAGTAATGCTAGTTGATGAAATGCCGTCATCAGGGTCGTGCATGTTCAGTCGTACAGCATGTTCACATAATGCTGGGACATGCATAAGTTTTAGCTTGTCAGGTTTTGTGACCGTTGCGATGCGGTAACACATTGGTGATGATGTGGTATGGGCCCTTGAATCTGGCGAATGCGTTGGCGAGAAGTTCAATTTGTTCGGAGCTGCTGAGGTCATCAAGGAAAGTTCCAAGGCGAGTTTCATTAGGCAGAATCCATGGTGCATACCCATGGAGAAAGTAATAGGAGGAAAATTTGCTGGAGCTATGAGTTGTGGTGTTGATGGCTAGCAACGCGTTTGGAAAAAAAGGAAAATTTCTGATATTCAGCTGAAGCCATTTAGAAAGTGCCAGCATCGCACTAGCATCCTGAAAGCAGACTGTTGTGCTGTTAACCTGTTGACAGGTTGTACATCCACGAACATAGAGGGATGTATCTTTACATGCACTGGGCCACCAGTATCCGACACGTATGCGATCCAAGGGCTTGCGTGCATCAAAATGACTGCAATCATCATGGCAATTTTTTTGGATTGTGAACCAAGTGTGCATACAATTGTTAGATCTGGCAAATTTGTAGGGAAGAAAGCTCAGTTGCGAGTTTCTTGATCGTTTGCTGGCAGAAAGCGTGGGCATGTTGTATCAGGGTAAGCCTAGAGTCGGGCGAGGTAATGATGGCCAGGCATGGGATTTTTGGATATCTGGAAAGGTGATAAGCGATTTGATTGTTTTTGTCTGGGTGGTGAACGGCGGTGTAGTTGAAGTTTGCCTAGTCAACCACATAATGAGCGAATTTGTGATGATTAAGATTGGCCTTGTTCTAAACATAGACCATAGGGAAGTTGTCAGTAATGTGTAAAAGCGGACCTGAGGTGGTATAGACAGAACTTCACCATCAAGGCCTAGTGAACAGCGGTCACTTCTAGTTTGCTAAAGTGATAATGTGTGTCGGCCTAATGTAGGCTGCGTCTTGCATACTCGATGATGCGGCATACACCCAGCTTAATTTTTTAAAGACACACCCCCATCCAGAGTAAGAGGTGTCAGTTTCGACGAATGTTGGTGCACATAGAACAAAAAAGAAGAGATTTGGGGGAGAGGTAAGAGCTTCTTGAAGGCAGGAGAAAGCATCTTTTTGCGTAGAGTCAAGAGATTCAGGCTGAGATGACCAGGTTGGCCTGTCTAACTTGAGCTGTTTGCGTAGGAGGAGGTTTATAAGAGCAGCGATCTTGGCGAAACAATGGATGTGTTTGCGCATGGTGTTGGCAAAACTAAGAACACTGCGTACTTTGTGTACCTAGCAAAGAGTCATATAATTGTTGATGGCAGCGACATGGTTGGGGCCGTGGGTCTCAACAGATTCGGTGATTATTCGAGCAAGAATGTGAAGCACATGTTTGGAAAATTGGCATTTGGCGAGGGACAGCTTGAAGCCATGCAATCGAGTTGCTTTAAAAAAGAGGCGTACGAATTAGAGATACTCATCAAAATGGTGACCTAAAATAGTCCAGTCTGCGGACCCAACTGGTGGACATTTGCCTATACGGTCATATTTTATTATTACATAATGCTTATCTATTACATATTATTAGTGTAAAAAGGGGTGTTCTAAGGAAGTATACAGGGTGTTTTTAAACTCATGGTTCAAACTCAAACTGGTGTTAGAGTTAACTAAGGTAAACATTTTTCACCATAAAACCTAGGGTCCAAAGGTCACTATCAAAAAGTTACAAGGCCAAATGTGTAGCTGGTACATGAAACATTTAATGGGTTACTTGAGTTGTGGCATCGGAATGGAAGCATACACAAATCAAGAACAGGCTGATATGCATTTCATTTTAAGAACGTAGTGTATGAGACTCCAAGGGACACAGAAGATAATCTTGTTCCTAGAATTGCGGTATCTGCGGGCACTTTAAATGACATGCCAGGCATTTTGAAAGAGTGCGTCAATCAATGCATCGCCGATGTGAGGTTTACATTAATTGTAATGGTAGAACGTTTGAACATTTACTGTAAAACATTGTAATAAACATGTAATTGTTGAAACATTATGTGCTAACATTAATTCCATTTAAACCATTCTGTGCCAAAGTTAATTCCATGTAACTTTTTAATAGTGCCCTTTGGACCCTAGGTTCTATGGTGAAAAATGTTTCCTTAAGTTCACTCTTAACACCAGTTTTAAGTGTGTACCATGAGTTCAAAAAACCTCTGTATTTTGTCAGTATAAGCATGTTAAATTTAACAGAATTAAAATGTTTAAATTATTTTTCAACAAAACTTGTTGTTGTGTGAGACATTTTCGATAAGGGGCCATTCAAAACGGACATCTTCCTGTAGGTGGTAGGGGAATATTTTTAGTCACAGACACAATGTATACGGGGGGTAGGGGGGTATGACCATCTCAACCGTCCACTTGAAAAGAGAAAGAATAAAAACATTCTGAGAATAAAATTAGTTTTCAGGGTAAAAGAGAAATTAAACACTATATCGCATAGGTGATGTTTTGTGGTCCATACCCCAAGAAAACGATAAAGCACTTCCCAGGCGTTTAAAATCAAGTTTACATTTCTTTAATTACAATATACAATTACAATAACGAGAGATTTAACTTTCTTGCTGTGTTGTGGTTGAATGTGGAGCACGTGTCGGTTGAGCACGTGGCGATCGAACTCATGGCGATCGAGCACGTGGCGAAGACAAAAGAGTTTTGCGTGAGGCGCACAAGACGCGGTCGAGAGGAAAAAGTGTTTCAAAAGGTGCGCGACCTTTTTAAGCTGAATTCACGGGAGCGCACCTTAAATTTTCAAGGACGCCCGGTAGGGTCCGTTTACTCAAGCGCCACAGCGGCAGGAACGGTCAAGGGCTGTTTATAAAAGCTTTCCCCACACTACTTTCGCTCCAGTGCTAACGATATCTGGAAGGAAGGCGAATATTGTGGCGACTGCATGTGGAGCAGCTCATGGAGGTCGGCGCTGGTAATGCCAAAGTGACCGTCTTTCGTGCGGTGACCGTTGAAACTGGTGCCTCGCTCGGTTGAGCCGGGGCTGTCGACGGTGCATCCGGTTTAACCGCGATGTCTGGAACAGCTTCTGGTGACGACCCTGGAGCGGTAGAGGTGGTATCAGGCACCGTATCAAGGTAAGCTGGCTTGAGGCGGTCGATGGACATGTTGAATAGTTTGTCTTTAACCTGCAGCGTGAAGTATTTATCTGTGCATTGGAGGACAGCGAAGGGCCCGTCATATCGGAACTGCAGAGGACGTTTAACGGTGTCATTGCGGATCCAGACATGGGAGCAGGTGTCCAAAGCGGGAAACACGAAAATAGCCGTAGTAGAATGGTTCGAAGTCTTCGTGGGACGACCGTCGTGCATGACTGAACGTAACTGGCTGAGGAAATCGGTTGTGTTTATCCGTGCAGGTGTGGCGCGGAAGAAATCCCCTGGCAACCAAAGCGTTTCTCCGTAAACTAATTCGGCAGCCGAAGCGTTGATGTCAGGTATAAGAGGTTCTTAAACCCAGCAGCACAGAGGGTAATGTCTGAGTTCACTGGGCGTGGTCGTGAGCCCGCAGTGCTTTCTTCAGTGGACGGTGCACGCGTTCCACCAACCCGTTGGATTGTGGATGGAACAAAGTTATTTGATGCAATGCGCCGATGTGACAAGCAAGGTCACGGAAAATGCCTGAGGTGAACTGGCGGCCATTGTCGGAGACGATCTTCTCAGGGCAGCTAAAGCGAGAATCCCATCCGCTGTAAAACCCACTGCAGACGGTGTCTGCGGTGATATTTAGGATTGGGAAGGCTTCGACCCAACGCGTGAAACGGTCGATGCTGGTGAAGACGTAGGTGGAACCTTCTGACGGTATGACCGGGAAAGGTGATCTGTTTGAGGGACAGGCATGTCTTGAGGCATTGAGTCAATGGCAATGCGGGACAGGAAATCGGCAACAGTGTTGTTCACCCGACATATGTCGTATATCAGTGGCAAACTGTCCGAGGAAATCCAGGTGACAGACCTTTCGAGGATTCGCCTTGTCGGACATTTGATCAAAACTGCAAGTGAGCGGTTTGTGATCTGTGAATAACTTAAAAGCATCGACCTTTCAGTATGTGGCGGAAATGCCTTACAGCAGCGTATGCAGCGCGAAGCTCGCGGTCGTTTGCGCTGTAGTTCGTTTCCGCTGATGAAAGTTTCCGGTTGTAAAAAGCCAGAGGTTAAAAATGCTCGTCCACCAGTTGTTCCAACGATGCGCCGATAGCAGAGTCGGACGCATCGACTTTAAGAGCGAGGAAAGCGTCTGGTTTCGGATGTGCCAACAAGGTAGCATTCTGGAGCAAGTCCCTACACCTCGTGAAACAGGTTGTTGTTTCAGTCGTCCAAAGGATGGGAGTCTTGTCGTTTTTCGTAGCTCCTTTGAGGTGATCATTGAGAGGCGCTTGTAGGGTCGCCACTCCGGGAAGAAAATCGGTGATAGAAGTTCATCATGGCGAGAAAACGGCGTAATTCGGAGACATTGCTGGAGGTCGGGTATTCGACGATGGCATGGCCCTTCTCTGGTTGCGGAGCGATGCCTTCAGGAGTGATGGTAAAACCCAAGAAATTGACTTTGGAAGTTCCGAACACAGACTTCTTCCATCAGCTGACGTAGGTGGCGGAGGTGCTCCTTCTCGTTTTTTGAAGTGATGAGGTCGTCCAGGTACACGAAGTCGAAGTCGAGGTCCCTACAGACGTTGTGCATGAAGCGTTGAAACGTCTGTGGGGCGTTGCACAGGCCAACCGGCATTCGCATAAATTCGAAAAGGCCGAATGGTGTGATCACCGCCGTCTTGCGGATGTCCTCTGGCCGGACCGGAATATGGTGGAAAGCGAGAACCAGGTCGATTTTCGAGAAAATCGTACAACCATCTAAGTTTGCCGTGAAGTTGTTGATGATGGCCATGGGGTACTGGTCGGGGACCGTAAATCGGTTTAAAGCGCGAAAATCCCAGCAGGGTCGCCATGACCCGTTCGATTTCTTAACCATGTGAAGCGGGCTAGCGTAGTTGGACTTCGACGGTCTACAGATGCCTTGCTGTATCATGGTGTTGAATTCGGAGGCGAGTTTGGTCGGGTCAAGGTTCCTGGGCCTAGCGCGGACTGGGGGGCCAGTTGTCTCGATGTGGTGCGTCACAGTATGTTTGGGCTCGGCAAGTGAAAGGGTGATGGTCTGATGGTATGTCCAAGGAGCGAGGGGGAATGACCGACACATCAGCGCCAGTGTCGATGAGATAGCGAGTCTGAGTTGGGGTGTCGTGGACGAATAAGCGACCGGGGGAAGAAGGATGCCCGTCGGTGGTCGCCACTTCCGCTGGGCAAGTTAGTTTTCCGACCCGGATGCAGACGATGAGGCGGTCCTCCATGGGCAAGGTTGTCGGCAGTTACGTGCGGCCTCGCCAAAAAGTTGGTGGTAGTAGCATACCGGCGAGTTCGGGTCGTAATTTCAGTTCGGGGATGAGGAACGATCTCTTCGCTGGTAGCGGTACGGCGTTTGTGAACGGCTGCGTCGGGAGGCTGTTCCCAATTCCTCGATGAGTTTGTGTAGATCGCCTATTTTATAAAGTAGATTTGCCTTGGAATGTTCTGTAGTGGGTGGAAGTTTGTTTTCAGCTACTGCGCGATTTTTTGAAAGGTCCAAGACACGGTCCGCTTGATTCGCCAAGTTGTCGAGGTCCGGGTCGTTGCTGAGGACGAGAACGCTTCGGACCTCCGCAGCGGGCTGTGTGGCGATTTCCCGAGCTGGTACCGGAACCAGTGTTCGTTGTGTGAGGCAGGAGCGGAACATCTCCTTAAGTTCGGCCATTTCGGATACGAGTGAGGCAACGGTGGAAGCCAGGTGATCGGTGGATCCTTTGGCAGAAGACATGTTGAAGTAACACGCTTTTTAAAGCAAAAAAAGTGAAGGGCCACGTGGAAAGCAAAATTGAAATGTTAAAATGTTAAAAAACGCGAAAAAAAACGTCGAAAATAGCGTAAAGCGCGAATTCCGGACGAGAAACGGACGGAAACCGCGCGAAAAACGGACGCGAAAGTCGGGCGAGAAACGCGTAAAATCCGGACGAGAAACGCGTGAAATCCGGACGCGAAACGTGTGAAATCTTGACGCGGAACGCACGTAAATCTGAAGTGACGCGTTAAAAAAAAAACGGGCGCGGAAAAATGGGTGGTAAAAGTTCGGAATTTGGTCTGTACCTTTGATGGTTTGCTTTCGTCGTCCTCGTAGTCCAAGAATGTCCAGGTCACCAGTTTGGGGTTCGTGCCCCAAGAACGATTGGAACTTCCCAGGCGGTTTGTAACGATTAGAATATTCTTTAATTAACGAATTTAACAAATAATAAAAACATCGACGATTAACAATAATTACTAGAAGTTGAAGTACTGGAAGTGCCGCACGTGGCAGCGAGCACGTGGCGAGAGAGTGCGTGCCTCCTGGTCGAAGGTTGAAGGTCGAGAGAGAAGAGTTGGCCGGTGCGCGACCTTTTATACTGACCCCTACGGGAGCGCTCCTGGAATTTTCAGGGGCGCCCAGTAGGTCAGTAGGCAAAGCGCCGTAGCAGCAAAAACGGTCCAAGGGCCGTTCATAAAGCATCGTGACAACAGGAACGGTCGGAGGGTCATTCATAAATGCATGTCGCCACACATGGAAATTTAAACATTTTGCAAAACGAGCCATTTTCCACTAAATTCGTACATATATCCTAATCGTAAAATATCCTCTTCGCTGCAACTGTTCCTTAAAATGGCTTTAAGATCTGGCTAAAATATTTGATGTCCTTGATGTTTGCGTACCTTAGAAAATCCCCCTGAAGGAGATGACCATCAGCCCTTGTCCATTAGCAGAGAAGTCGACAGACGATGGCATGGCCACTGGTCAAAGTACCGGAACGTCCGGAAGTTGCGGGATATCGATGATAGGATTATCTCCATCCTCGAGCGAACGTGAGCTTATTTCGGAGTTATTTGATGTATTTAATAAACACTTTTATACGAACCAAATAATTTGTGATAGAAGCCAATTTTTAAAAGTTTTCATCCGAATGTTGAGAATTTTTTTTATATGATTTTTGGGAAACCTTTAAAATATTTTAAAGTTCAGCTGGAAGAAAAGGAAAATGTTGTACATTTTCAAGAAGAAATGTAAAAACGTGGATATTAGAAAAAGTTCACGTTTTGTAAACCACAATCAAGAAAATTATGGAATTATTGCCATTTTGCACTAGGAACTGTTGGTAAAATTTGATATAATTTAGAAAGCAACATTTTGAACGAGTCATAAACTTTACGTAGAGAATTGTTCAAATAATTTAAAATGTACAGAGAAAAATGTTGAAATGTTTGGCAATTTATAGGAAAAATATTTGAAATGCTTAAAATTAACAGAAATTTTTTTTAATGTTTTAAAATTCAATGATAAAAATAGTGAAATGTTTTAAAAACTATAAAGAATTTTTTTTAATGTTTAAAAATATACGGAGAAGATGTTAGAAAAAATGTCTTAAAATGTAAAGTATATAAAAGCATTTTTAACATTTTGTAATTTGCAATATATAAATTAAAAAACTATGCCTATAGAAAATATGTTTTTGTGTTTCGAATTACATGAATTTTTTTCTAAAATGGTGTGAATATTTAAAAATTAAGCTATACATTTTGACACGTTTGCAATATTCAGATGAAACTTCAGAAAATAAGAAGAACGGTTAAAACGAACATCGATTTTTGTAGCTGACTTTATAACTGCGAAATTTTGAAACTCAATTAGCCAGTGAACTTGGCAATACAAATTAGACTGAAGTTCGAACCCACAAACG
>JAQGAO010006681.1:0-12017 GCA_034697705.1 Ommatoiulus sabulosus | reverse complement strand
CCCCCCCCCCCCCCCCCCCCCCCCCCCCCCCCCAAAAATGGTCGATTTTTGCGTGACATAATTTATGCATGGCCCCATAGCAGGACAAAAAAAAATTCCGAAAAAAGTGTGTGCCATGGGCGAGGGTATAGTTTAGAAAAGCCTTTTTTTTATTAGATTTTCAATAATAATAATAATAAGTTGTGTGGGGCCAAAGTGAGTAGGTTGTAGACAGCGTTTTATGGTTGTTCCCTCGTCCCCGTGACGTCACCGTTATCGAACGTTCGTTGTTTTCCCAGCTGACTGTGGCCATTTGGATGGGTGACCTTTGTATCGTGTTAGTCCCATGTAGTTTTGAGTATTTGTGTTGAATTTCAGCCAGCAGCAGTTTCCATCCGTCATCCCAGCACGGCCCTCTCGTAGCAAGCCTGGCCTCGAGTGGGAACTCGGACGACGGTGGTGTTTCGCCCCCACCGCGGAAGAAGCAACGCCTAAGTTCCGCTCCAACGGCCGCCGTAACAACCCTCATCATGCAATGCACGAGTAATGGCTGCTCCCAGCAGAACGGAGTCACAGCAGACTCGAATCCCGTGCAGAACGGGCAGGGAGCAGAGAACAAGAGCAACGACGTCCAGAACGGAGATACGACGAACGATTTAACCCCGAAAATGAAGTCGCGAAGTGATCAAGACATTGTTAGATTGATTGGCCAACACCTCAGGACATTGGGCCTCAAGTACGTACAGCCTCCTTGTTGGCATTTTATCCATGATCATCAACGCTTTTCTCACGGCGAATATTATATGGCTCAAGCATGAACCCTTCCTCTAGTTACCCTTGGAATTGCGCTTTGCTGGGCGAATAAAAATGGAAAATCGGGCGGATTTGCGCGGTTAGGCTTAACTGTGCGTATGGGGAACAAAACAGCTGGCCATTACCCAAGAGCTGCGGCGCGGGCCTACGTATTCTTTTTTTTTTTTTTTTTCGTTTCTGCAAAAGTGCCTTCCATTATTCGGCAGAAAACGATAAAAGACGTGCTCTTGAGACGTTACGTTACGTAATAAAGAAAGAAAACCAATCCGCGTTTGCACTCTGCAGTTGTAGGTGATTGAGTTCAGTTTTCACCTGTGTAGGGCCTACCTATTATTGAGTCAATGCGAACAACGTACCAGTCAACCAGTAACCACACGTATTATAATATTGATACTATGTTGCGGATTAAAAATTTAATCTAATATTTGGGCTCCTAGTGAACATGGTATAAAAACTAATAACTCAACACATTGCTGCATATTCAGATGCTCTAAGGAAACATTTTATTTTTTTGCGATCAGGTGGCACTTTATACCATACCTGGCCTTGTCAAACCAGAGAGCAAGACCTCGTCTTAACCAACTTACACTCAGATTCATGTAGCTGTCCTTGTACAGCGGTTCGATTGGTTAATGCACTTGCAGCTTGTCAGGGTATCCTCTCCTGTCTAGGTTGGTGGGAATTTTGAGGGTTTTTGGAATTTTTAGGTTGGTGGGAATTCAGATGAGTTTAAGCTGAGGTCCCTTGTAGATCCTGTTCATCTCTATATGGAAGTCTCCTTAGTAGAACAAAATACCATGTAGGAAGCACTAGTAGGCTACATTCTCTGGCACCGGCACTGATGGTCGAGAGGTTTACGCACTTGCCTCTCGATGTTCGGGGTTCACTACCCGGTTGAGGTCGGTGAGAATTTTGAGGAAACAAAAAAAAATTCCATCTTTTTAAGTGGCAGCTCTTTTGAATGAGAGTTTAAACCGAGGCCCCGTGTGGATCCAGTTTGATCTCTGCACGTTAAAGATCCCTTTTGGGGGGTGAAAATTCCCAGGTAGGTGACGCTGGCTCATCCGCTAGCGTTGGTGTTTAGTACTCGTGTGCAGAAATAGGTCAACGTTAAAAATCTACAAACATTCTCTGGCATTAGTGTTTGGCCCTTGTGTGCAGAACGTTACAAACATACCAGCTAATGGCTATTCGGATCCTCTTCGTGAATGGCAAGATGAATTAGCATTAGGCGGTCTGTGGTGCTTCACCTTTTGGACATCGACTGGTGTGCTTCAGGATCACAAGTAGCCTACTGGCCTCTGAACGTGACACATAAACAGACAGTTAAAACCTCCTAGTCAAAGTCCCAATGGTAAAACTCTGCAGGTCGCTATATGTTAGACAAATTGTCCCGAAGAAGTGTACATAATAGTTCATGGAAGGGTATAAAAGATGGTGACTCAAAAGACATTGGATGCCCTACATTTGTAAATGGATTATGATTTTTTGTGCTATATAGTTGCTTCAGAACGTTGCACAATTGCAGACTGATCGTGGGTTGCCGGAACTGTATACAAACAACTTGCATTCAGGAGACTTGGTCAGCTGTGTAGACTATGACTTCATAGTTTTCCAAAGCTGTTTCCTGTTGCTGTTTATGGTCAAAAATGACAGTGTACCACTAAATGTACTTATTTTGCACAAGTCATGAATAATTCTAAACATCTATGTAATTTTGTTTTATGTTATGCAATTTACTATAATGGTTTTACAATATTGAGCATGTGTTGACTATTTGCAGTCGGACAGCTGATCAATTAATTCAAGAGTCAGGCTGTCGACTGGATCACCCTGCTGCTGCTAAGTTTCAAACTCACGTGCTGGAAGGAGAATGGGCAAAAGTAAGCATTTTTTGGTTTGTTTGCATGATTGAAACTATGCTTCATTCATTCATGTAACAGGGTCCCAGTCAGTCACATGTTTTAGCAGTGACTACATTGTGGGAGAAATTTCTAGTTCAATTTTTTTCTTCTTATAAGCAAAACTTAAATTTTCTTCATTGTACATCTACAATTGCATGTTATCATCCTTTTTTAAATATTAAACTCATGAATTGGTCTGACATCATATAATAGTGTACTTTGCTGCAAAATAGTAGCATTGCAATTTCATTGCCACATAAGCTTTGTATTGTTTTGTTTACACAACATGTTTTCCGAGTTAGTTGACCTTATGTGGGTTTTGTAATCCTGTCAGAATCACATGCTTTCTTTTTGTCATTGGTTTAATGAAAAACTGCTTGATACTGATTTATACACACCTGCATAGGGTTCATTTAGAAACCAAAATGAATGGTAAAGATAAGTGGCTGGGTATAAGGGTTTCGAATCTTCACAAAACATGATTTTATTCAATTTATGATAGTTTTGCAAATAAATTTTCAACCATTCAATGATTAGTTTTAAGCACCAGCATCTGATCACCTATTACAAAACTCCATGGACTTAATAAGTAGTTGATTCCATTTGCTTGATCGGCATCTTATGTCATTTGTTGATCACAGGAACGGGATTGAGGTAGAATGGTATTTTTAAAATGTTGATTTTTTTGTGGCAAAGAAGAATTCTTTGTTGTTTAATATTAAACAACTTTTTAGATATGCATGTATAATCTAAGTAATCCATTTCCCACTTGCTTTTTTCAAGGCTGATGCAGATTTGAACGAGCTGAGACTTTTGTTGGACTCCCCTCAGTCATTGGTGGTAAGTATCAGAAGTTTAGGGGGAACGCCATTATTGAAAGCTCGTTTTTATTTTTCAAAGTAATTAAATGTTTATGCAAACTTCTCCAATTTAGGAAATGAAGTTTTTGTTACTTGAACAAAAATACTTGGAGCATCTAGAGGATGGCCGAGTATTGGATGCCTTGCAGGCTTTGAGACAAGAGCTTACTCCATTACAGCATGACACTCAACGTGTACACGAATTAAGCAGGTTTGTTACTCTTTTATGGTCTTCCATGCATGCCTCTTTACAGAATTTAATGAATGTTCTATAAAGGTATATGATGTGTGGAAATGGGGATGAACTGCGATCTACTGCTCATTGGGAAGGCAAAGGTCGTGTTTCACGTCAAAGGCTTATGGAAAGGTTACAAGGTACTTTACATAAAACTTCCTCTTACTTGAATTATCTTGCAGTTTATATAAATCTACATCTGAAAATATTGTTAAAATCAATTATAATTGTATGTATTGCTTTTTAACTTGTTTTTGCCATGAATATTTTCTAGCTTTCCTTCCTCCTAGCATCATGTTACCTCCTAGGCGATTGCGAACTCTTCTTTCTCAAGCCATTGAACTGCAAAAAGAAAGATGCCCTTATCATAACACAAGGAACGATGGTGATTTAGAAAATGTATCGCTTCTTATAGATCACGTCTGCACAAGGTAAGATAATATTCGGTGATAGGTTGGTTGAACCTTATATTCAATGCCGATGCTAATGTTATATTATTTTGGATTTGGCATTGAAGAGAGCAGTTTCCTTGTGAGACTATCCAGATACTTAGTGAGCACTGTGACGAAGTATGGTTTTGTAAGTTTTCGAACGATGGCACCAAATTGGCTACTGGTTCCAAGGATTCAACTGTCATAATATGGTGTATCGATCCTGTAAGTTTGCAAGTTATGTAAATGCTCTGTGCATGATTGGTTCTTCATTTAGTGACATACATGAACTTGATAAATGTTGTTAGTTAATCTCCCCTTATGTTTTTTTCCGTTGTTTTTCTGTTGTTTCCGTGTCGCTTTAAGTGAAAAAGCGACGTTCATTTCTATAAACACTTGGAAAAACAAAATAGTTTAATGCATTACTACTTTTGGAAATTTTCTAGACAAATGATAAGCTACAATTTTCATTTGTTAGGACACGTTAGAGTTGACACACAAGTTTACACTTGAAGGACATACCTCTGGAGTTGCTTATATAGCTTGGAGTCCAGACGATGTTCATCTCATAGCCTGTGGGCAGGACGATAGCTCAGACCTATGGGTTTGGAACGTTGAGGTCAATAGCATTAGTAAATAGTATTTGATTGTAGTTTTGCAAGTTGCCTAATGGCATTTTTAAAACTTATTTTTCTTTAGACGGGGGATCTGAAAATTAAAATGAATCACTCTCCAGAAGATAGTTTAACGTGCTGCTCATGGCATAAAGATGGAAAGAAATTTGTTGCCGGTGGAATTAAAGGTCAATTTTATCAATGTGTAAGTGTTCTGGCTTTATTGGCTGTACATGAGGCGTAAAATGTGCATTTTGCGTTAAATCTATTTTGATATGTCAGGATCTTGAGGGCACTGTTATTGATTCATGGGAGGGAGTCCGTGTGCAAGGTTTATGGTGCAAAAGAGATGGGCGTACGGTTCTAGCTGCTGACACTCATCATAGAATCCGTGGGTACAATTTTGATGAGCTTACGGATTTCAATCTGTAAGTAACATTTGTGATGCAATTTGCATAGTGTGTATGCCCATACCATTTATCAATTTTAATTGTCGGATTTATTTTTGTAGAATCCAAGAAGATTATCCTATAATTTCTTTTACTTGTAATGAAGGTGGCAGATTAGTACTTATAAATGTTGCAACTCAGGTTAGTTTTATTTATATTATTTTGCTTTTTAGTGACATAATTCTCAATCCTATCCTTTAATTCATTCTCAGGGTGCCCATCTATGGGATCTTCAAGATAAGTGTCTCGTTCGTAAATTTCAAGGTGTAACTCAAGGTTTTTTTACTATCCATTCTTGTTTTGGAGGAGTTAATCAAGACTTCGTCGCTAGTGGCAGCGAAGGTCGGTCACTTCTTCGGTTTATAAGTACTTGGTTGCTAAGATTTTTAAAATTTATACTGAGAATTATTGTTATCGGTCTTTTGTACAGACAACAAAGTGTACATTTGGCACATACGACGAGAATTGCCTATTGCTACCTTATCTGGGCACACGCGGACTGTCAACTGTGTCAGTTGGAATCCAAAGTACCCACAAATGGTGGCCAGCGCCTCTGATGATGGAACAGTGCGCATATGGGGACCATCTGATAAATTTCGGAGACAAAAGAAAAGTAAGTTTGTCAACAATTTAATACCATTACTTGTATTAACACAAATTATTGATTGGGTTTTATTTATAAGCTGTTTCTAATAGAGAAAAAGAAAAAGAAATCAAAATTCTTGTCCATAAGAGGCCTGATCCATATACATGTATATGTATACAGGGTGATTCCAAAAGTCATGCCCAAACTGAAGAGGGAGGCAGAGGAGTGAAAAATAAACACCTTTCAATCGGAAAAACAATTGCATTTGAGGCTTAATTAAGGCGTTACAAGCATTTGATGGTTTTGCATCACAATTGTAAATGTTCCAAATACCAATGCATTTAATGAATGCTATTCTTTGTTTGATTTACGTATTATTGTAACATTGAAGTTTGATCCCTTCATCCTTCTTAGTTTTGAATAAATAAGACCAGCGTTCAAATAATATCTTTGTTCAAGAAAGTACTTACATGTACTCCGCTTGCAGGGCTAGGTTGAACAATACCATTCGGTGTTCAAGCTGTTTGAAATTAACGTTTCTTTCAAAAACGTTCTTAACTTCTGTACTACAATGAATAACTACATTGGTGTATTGGTGGTGAATAACTTTATGGTGCTGCCAATGCAATGGTATTTGGAACATGCACAATTGTGATGCAAAACCATCAAAATGCTTGTAACTCCTTAATTAAGCCTCAAATGCAATTGTTTTTCTGATTGAAAGGTGTTTATATTTCACTCCTCTACCTCCCTCTTCAGTTTCAGCATGACCTTTGGAATCACCCTGTATAGATCATAATGCGAAAGAAAGGTTTAAGGTTTCATGTTGTGAATCTTAGTGGTTAATGACTACAATTGTGTTCTTCGAGAAATTCTGTGATTAAACATTTTAGTGCAAGTGCATTTAGTGTATTGACTTCTGGCAACATGAGTTAAAGTTGAAATTTTAAAAAAATTGACTTCCCATGAAGTTAGTCTAATATCATGTTAGATACAGTACATACAGCTATGGGCATTATTGATAAGCTCTTGTGTACAGAAATAGGCTAACGTTAAAAATCCACAAACCAAAAATCTATGAATTTTTCAATTTTGATCTTCTGGTTGGTTCTGTTTTAGCAAAACAGATTAAACCATGCCTACGGAACATGGATTGTCGTAGCTATGAAGAAATAAGTTGTTCCAATTCAGTGCCCCTTTGATAACCCGAACCAGTTAATTTGTTGTTCAGTTTGTTACATTGTTCGGATGTATTTGTTTATGTATTATTTAATTATGCATGCAATTAAAATCATACGACAAATAATTAAACTGCAAAAACTTGTATTCTACTGAGGAAATGAGGGTTTTTATTGTTTGGATTACTGCATGATTCGGAAAACCATGGTCTCGAAGTATCATGGACGCACTGTAGTGGTTTAATGTTGCTCAGCCCATATTGTAACTAATAATTTTAAGCATTTATTTTTTAATAGTTATTGGCCCTTTTTTCAGATTCTACAAGCAGCGATAGTTTGGGATCTCTTTGTAGCAACGCATGATGAATATGAGGAAAGTATATTGTGTATTGTACATTTTTTTAAAAAGATTTCAATGGCTCTTGTTTGGGTAGGAACCATTGTCAAAGGAGAAATACCAATGCTTCAGTATTGGTATTACCTTAATGAATATAGAGCCCAATTCAGAAATGCAGTTAATGAGTGAAACAAAAAAAATTTCCATCTTTTTAAAGCATACTGGTTTTCTGTGGCATTAGCGGGAAGTTATGGTTGACATTTGAAAACATGGAGTGGATTATGTTGTACTTGTCTTACGCATGTTTACATATGAATGACATTTTTCTAATGCTGATGTCCGATGTATGAAGTCTGCAAACAGACTCAAGCACCCTACTCTGACCATATCTGCTTTTTGCGCAGTTCAGTTGGCAGCAAATATATTCATGGTACATGGGTCAGTAGAAATTCATTACAAAGGAGTTATTAAAAAAAAATTATTTCAGTTGTTCAAACTATGTATGCTTAAGTATGTTGCCTGCAGCTAAGATCACTTTAGTATAAAAGCCTGACTGGAAATCCAGATGTTTTTTAAGACCGAATGATCATGATTTTTTTTTTATTTAACTGAGCAAAGTTTTGCACATTTTGAGAGTTCTGACAGTAAATTAATCTCAGTTAAGTTAATGAACATTCTTGGTCATGCATGCAGTTTTTGATATCAGTATTCTAATGATGCCCAGTTTAAAATAAATTTTCTCTTTCCAACTTGGTTCTTACCATACTATAGACCCACTCAGTTTATTTGCTGCTGCTGTTGCTGTTGCATAAATAAGTGCTATTTAATTTTAAAATGGAGGGGATAAAACTAGATTTGATACATTAAAAATAACTCCAAATAGATCATTGCATTCTTACTTTTGTTGGACGATGATTTTGTGTATTTTACAATGAAATTAAATGTTTTAAATTTAGTCGTTTTTTAATAATTTTGGGCATTATTTGGAACAGTCGCTTGCTTGCGAGACATTCTTTAAATTCAATTCTTTAAAAAAAATGTATCTGTTTTCATGGCTTTCCACTTGCAGAAACTTTCATCTACTTTAGTCTGATAGATATTCGGCATGTAAGACGAAAATCAGATTTTTTATCTTTCTGTTCGTTTTCTTCACTTCATTTTTATTTATAATTTTTTGAGTTTATTTTACGACTAATCCTTTGGAAATGTAGAAGCTAATGGGGTGCATTTCAAGTTTGAATCTTGTCATACTTTAGCTCAGTTCTACCTCTTTAATTTCTTCTCAGTTGGTCTGTTGTTTAGCTCTTCGTTCAGTTGATTAAATAGTTTTCTTTTTGAATTTCTCAAGATCGAACTTATAAAGATTATTTGTCAAGTATGGGAAACTTGAAATTTCGAAAATATCGCATTGTTTCTTATTGTATGCGTGGAACAGTTTATCCATTCAGTCTAGATATGGGAATATTTAAGATTGAATATAGTTTCTTTTTGAATGCCATATTTTTAATTATTACAATGGAGGCATTAATTCTGAGTATTTTTTTTCCACGGGAAGATTTATTTGAGAAATTTATTAAGTGAAGAGCTTTGCAACTGACCATAAGTTCTTAGTTTTACCATGAATTTTAATTATTCTTACTTTGCGAATGAAGATTAGTGTTTATAGTTGAAGCTCGTTGCTCAAGTTTTTTTCTGACGAGATTTCAGTTCCCGTTTGTGTTCTGCTAACAACCCTTCCCCGTATTCTGTTCATGACGGAGGCTTCTAGTGAATATAATAATGAGGAGATTAACGGCAGCATAGTTGGTTATTATAAGTGATCGAGAATTAACTATCTGAAGTTAACTTGAGATAGGAAACAGTTTGCAATCTTTTTGCCCAACTTTGAAATAAATTCATTTTGAGTGTGGAGAGGTTTTGGACATGTTTAATGACGTATAAGAGGAATTACAGGCTTAACAGTGCATTATAATACGTAATTGGTGTTAGTGAACGGTTTTGATGGTTGTGGAGTAGAACAGTCGTTTGCTTATTGTGGAAGTGTTATCAATGATGCGATTATATGGTTTTACATTAATTCGCTTAATGCACTTAGGAATGTGTGAGTGTGAACATTACGTTCTTATAAAATGATAAGTGGCCGTGATAGCCAAAATGGCTTAAAAAATCAACTAACTGAAAATCGTATGCTGCTGAGTGTCAGGGTTGGAGGATTTGCTTTTCAAAATTGTTTTGAAAGGATTTGCATGCCCACAAATAATTGGCTCACTGTTGAACGGTATTCTGTGCAAATTCTAAATGGCTACCATGGATTTTACTTTTTTTGAATTTTAATAAAAAAAATTAAATACTACACTACTTGTCCATTGAATAGTTAAGAACTTAGTGGCAATCATGTAAAAATAACCAAAAACAGCATGTCTTTTGAAATTTTTGAACTGGAAACTTATACTGGCATTAAATTTCATTTCAAATTTATATATTTTTGAGAATTCCTCCGAATCTTGGACAAATAATGAAATAAGTATGATTGCAAAAAACTGCTTATGCTTGTCATGTTTCATTCAGGGCAAGTTTGAAGAAATGTTTTCTATGTTTGTGTCTAATCCGTTATTGTTCATACAGTTAATGCTTGTGCTCTGCAGGATATTTATTAAAAATAAATGCTTGATTCTTTATTTGGAAATCCGTGATCTATTGATGATTTCTTAGATTGACTGCTTGAGCATTATTTATCAGTATGATACATTGAACTGTTTAGATGGTATTCGTAAATAAGCATTTTCTCAGACTCGTCCTGTACAAGTTGTCGGTACGATTTTCAAGAAAAGTTAACAGGTGAAAAAGTAAAAAGTGTTATCAGATTCCAGCCTTCGGTAACTTTTGTGTGGTTGTGCCCAGTTAGCAGGTTTTGTTATATAAGTCTTCTGAAGCTGTTTAATCTACTTGTGTACCACTCATTATTAAAGGTTTCAAGTGTTTGTATAGCCTATTTTAATCTGGCATTACATAAAGTTCTTTGTAGGTTTTAGCATGGCATGAATAGATTGGATCTTCACTGATCATGGAAGCTTTTGTTCATTCATTTTGTTTACATGTTTTGTGCGTTATTCTTTCAATAAATCTTTCTTACATTTTATGTCGCTTATTAACTAAAGGATTTGGATACTTTCATCCTAATCTTGTCGATAAGTTTGTTCATATTTGAAGTTCAGTGAACTTGTCTAAATTTTGGCAGACATGTGAGGAAAACATTTTTAATTAAATATATTAAATTGACTGAGCATTAGTCCGATACAGATAATTAATTATAAAATGATTACCATGATATTCATATTTAATTTTTTGCAATGTTTAAAATGTCCCCTCTCACAAAACCTTAATTTGGGAGGTTTATGCTTTGGATTTCCTACATCGATTGTTTGTCAGAACTGACGTCACTAAGATGATATATAGAAAATCTCAGAAATAACGCAATATCGATGGATAAAATCACGATTTAAAAATAAAAAATATTTGCCTCAAGCATTTTATCATAATGTATATGTATTTATTTTTCTAATGTATAGTAGTTTAATATTTTTTCCAAAAAAAAAATTACATGTTAAAAAATGTATTTTCTGCGTCTCGACACGAAACTAATTGAAGCTGAGTACTCATACTGAGAATAAATTAGTCAAATTCTCAACGTTTTCCGAACACAAATTTGCAAAACTTTCACAATTTTTTTTTAAAGTTTCGGACGTCCGAATGGGGAAGGGGGGGGGAGGTCCAATTTTGGGCAAATTTTTCAGGCGTCCTTTCTGAATAGCCCCTAAGTGAATTACTCACTCCTACCTCCTACATCACTCGCCAAAGTGAACTACTTCACTAAGGTAGTTCGTCGATTAAATTGCGAGATTTTTCCAGAGTTTGGACTAGTGATGGGCAAAGTCGTTCTCTTGAGGAGTAAGTGACTCACAGTTCACTCACCAAAATGAACCACTTCAATGAACTGGTTCCCACTCTCCGTTCACTTAATTAATTGTTTCGTTAAAAGCACAGCTAAAGTGTTTCTCCCTGTAAAAAAGGCTGAAAAGAATTATCATTCTATATAGTAACATGTTGATTTAAAAATCCATACATTTAAATTAGTTAACTTATTCCCTCGGCCTCCAGATGGGCTAGTCCATCATGAAGAAAAGCTCAAGGGGAAGGAGGGTATTTAAATGAACGGCAGTTCACTGAAATGAGCGATTCAACTCAGTTCTTTTGAACGACCTAACTCTACTTTGGACCACTGCATGTGTTTGGACACGCGTATGGACAGGACACTGCTAGTGGACAGACGTACGTGACTGCTCGTCATAGTGCTTAGTCGACTGTACACGTGCTGTTTAGTTTTTCCTTCATTGATGTTGTTATAATATAGAAATATATTTAAAACTCCTGCAGCTAACCAATAATTGTATCTTGGACACAATTTATTTCCCACCTGGACGATCGAACCGGTACGTTAATTATTTAGTACTGTGGATCGAGCACGTACTGCATGGGGAGAAATATTCTACACACTGCAACGTCAGAAGGCAGCTAACACCAGGAATCCACACCTGAGGACATCGAGACAGGGGAAACCCCAAAGCATGAGT
>JAQGAO010006680.1:0-12017 GCA_034697705.1 Ommatoiulus sabulosus | reverse complement strand
TTGCGAATGCGCATGCGCTAGTAATCGGAGGCAGAAAGCTGATCTGAAATCGGTTCACTCTGCTCCTACCCTATGGCAGGAATCAAGATTTTCCATGTAAGCCTACAATCGAACCTCGTTAAGACGAATCTCGAAGGATTCGTTTAAACGTTGGTTCGTATTATCAGAAGTCAGAAAGAACATGGCTTTGAACCATAATTTTCCAAGTACAGTCGAACCTCGGTTAAGACTTACGAATCTCGAGAGACCACAAAATTTGTCTGAACTAAAGTTTCATCAAAGTTTGTTTGAAATGTTTGAAAAACAAAAGGGGCAACATTAACTTTTAACGTAAAATTCTCTATTATAAAGTGGGTTTTTTTGGGGTTGTTTTTGATATGTTTAAATACAGTTCGTCTTAATATAACGTAGCGCGAACGCTCGGGAACTCGAAAACTGATTCGTTTTAGCCGAAAATTTGTAATATCCGAATGCGGAATTCGTTTTAAACGAAAAAATTAACATTTATTCGCCCATGCCCTATGGAATGGAACTGGAAATGAGTTCGTACAATCAGAAATTCGCATAAAACGAGTTCTTCTTAATTATAGTTTCCAATGCATGGTAGAACCACTGGTAGATCCTCTTTAAGTAGGTTTCTTTTCATTATGAATTACTAATTTTTTTTTCCAAATTTTCTTCGCCAATTCTTAACAGCGACATTTGGTAAACTTATTGCGTATTACAATTTATGAATTCACGATAAACAATTTGCAAATTGCTTACACGAAACGTTTACTGAGCTTTAAACGATTTAGGCAACAGAAAAAAAGAACCATTCACGGTTTATTTAATCATTATTTTTAGCCTTTAATCATAATCTGTCATTATTGCCTCCCGATTCCAAACTGATGACCTGGAAATGTGCGAGCTTCGTAGATGAGCGTGTCTACGGTTGAATATAAAAGCAATTTACTTTTTCAGCCTTCATTGATTGCCTATATACAAGTATACAAGTACACACAACGTCCTTCTCTTGTATATATTAGAAAATAATACGCTTTCCTGAGAGCTCGTTTATTTCGACATAAAAGCACACGAGGCCTGTTTTCAATTTCTTCGCCCAAAACCAAACTGTTTTCAATCTCTCTCTTTTAAATTAGACACGCAGGTAATGCTCCTCTTATTTCCTTTTAGTTTACTCGATTTAACCACATTTTTATTCCTGCGGTTAACTCGCAACTTTGCTACGAGGAACGGACATTGACTACTGGACTAAGCTATTGAGTCATTACCGTTACGGTGCGACGAAATATTTAGTATTTTGTATTTGCAAATTGCGCAACTGCAGGGCTGATTTTAAGAAAATGGCACCGAGAGATGCTATTTATCTATACATGTATAAGTTTCAGAACAGGGTTCCTGCAGACCTGGAAAACCTGGAAAAGTCACGGAACTTGAAAATGTCTGGAAAAGTCAGGGAAAAATGACTTATTTTGAAAAAGTTAGGGAAGAATGACTTATTTTGAAAAAGTTAGGGATGAATGACCTATTTTGAAAACGTCTGGGAAATTCAACGTAATAATGTTGTCACAATCCAAAATTAATCCGTTTACATGGTTAACTCAGAGCCCATTTGCAAACTTTTAAACATGTTCGCAATCCAAATTTACAAAATTGTCAACAATTTTCTATAGTTTTCGAGGAAATATTTGCAATATTTTCAACAGTTTCCGAGGACACATTTTCAAATTTTCAACTTTCTCGAGGTTAATAGCTTCTGAGTCAGGGAAATTCAATGTATTAATGTTCTCACAATCCAAAATTAATGCTTCTACATGGTTAGCTCAGGGTCCATTTGCAACATTTTATTTTCCCAGTACAAATTTACCAACTTTTCCACAATTTCAAAGGACAAATTTTCAAAATTTTCAAGTTTTATAGGACAGATTTGTAAAGTTTTACAAGTTTCCGGAGCACAAATTCGCAAAAACTTTCAACATTTTCCGAATACAACATTTTTTTCATGCTTATTTTAAACAATGTTTTATAATAATTTTGTAAAATTTTCAAATTTTGCCTTTAGTAAATTACATTTAGTAAATTGTCATTAGTAAATTTGACAAAATATTGAATCTTGTCCTGTGTAGCTTTTGAAAAAGGGTTGATAACTTTGGCGTATGTCAATTTTGACATTGTCCTTTGTCAGGGAAATGTATGTATGTATAAACCTGGGAATGTCAGGGAAGTTAATTATGAAATTTCTGGGGGAACCCAGTTACGAGACTGATTAACGTATGCAATCGCCATCTACATGTACATGTGATGTTTTCTATGCAACAGCAAGTCGTTTAATGTCTGCATTTAAAAAACAAAAACAATTCAACGAAACAAGATTGAATTTTTTATATTTTTTACTTTTCTAATATTAATAACATTTAGTTACTCTTTAAACTATGTTTGATACAAACACTACATGCTTATTTACGATGCGGAGGCTGAGAATTTTGTGAACAACTTTTGTTTGGTAAAATGTACTTAAATTTAAATATTCATAAAAGGTTCGTTTTTATTTTTTTTTATATTTTATATTATTTTTCACTGTTATAAAATGTAATTTTTGATGTATTAACCAAAATGTGAAATTATAATTATAAGAAAGCTCATTTTTCGGTATTAATTAACCACTCATGTCTAGGAATCAGTTACTTTAAAATATTACGAACATCATTTACAAATTACTCTCGTTATCTCGTTGGCCTGCTTTTAATATCTTATTTCTTATTTAAGTGGTTGGTTAAGACTAGTTTTATGAGAAAAAAAACTCCAAAATACTTTCCATTAGTTATTTCTAATCGTGTAACATTACATTGAAAAACATTCTACGAGGTGCATGTTTGGTTATTTATAAGCACTTCTATCATATAAAATTAAAATTAAATTTAAAAGTTTTACTGTTACGATTGTTTTTACGATTATTATTTAACTGTTATATTAAGTAATTATACGGCGCAGATGCAGGCTATGCCGATCATTAGTCTGCAAATTATATTTTATTTCATAACAAATTCTAAATTTTATTGGCTGATGCACCTCGATTAACTTTACACTAAGGACTTGGAATTATTTAAAACTGTTCATAAAACCAAGGTATTTATAAAAAATTTCATTGTGAATTTTTACACGAATGTATTAATGACGTCTTCAAATTTGAAATGTCCAACAAGTACATGTACGTAGTACATTGTTGTACATATTTTTTTTCAAATTAATTGAAACAAATATGATTGTAATGTATTTCTTACAAAATATTTTAAATTATTTGCAGTTGTTTTTGAAATACCTAACAAAATTACCTTAGATTTCGAGACCGTCGTAACGTCAAATCAATATAAAGATAATACATCTTTATCATTGCAATTGGGTTTAAAAGCAGTAGACCGATATGTCTTTGATCTTTTGTTTTCTTTTGTTTCCTAGGAATCAATAGAAGCGCGTTTATACTGTTTTAGTGTTTGTAATAATACTATTAAATATGAATGATACGCACAGCGCACGACACGTTAAAAAGCGTTCACCTTAGTTGACTTTTGACACGAGAAAATAGTTCGTATGGATTGGCTCGGCGACACTTAATAATGTAATGTATAAAAAACTCCCTTATAAGCTATACTTACACGTATTGTCACATTTACTTTTTAACCCTACGTGTGAAACCATCAGCTGTTTCGCTTTTCATAATTTAATAATTGATCGAGTGGATTTTTATTATTAATTAGAGTTATGGGTAAGGGGAAGGCATTTTGCAAATCTAATTTCACTGATAATATGGATTTTTTAAATGATATTATTTGTGTCAGTTATAATGAGTAGCCTACTTTATATCCACGATGCTATTAAAGTGAAATATTATTTTTAATCTCAGGTGATTTAGTCCAGGTCCTTATCAAAATATAATTGAAAATGATCAACTCTAATTTCAACATCTTGTCCTTCAGTAATGACAAGTTGAATAATTCATCGTATTCTTAATCAATTCAATGAAAATCTATTAATTCGTTACTCTAGAAGTAAGTAATCTATCGTATGAAAATTTCATTGTGAATTTTTACACGAATGTATTAATGACGTCTTCAAATTTGAAATGTCCAAAAAGTACATGTACGTAGTACATTGTTGTACATATTTTTTTTTCAAATTAATTGAAACAAATATGATTGTAATGTATTTCTTACAAAATATTTTAAATTATTTGCAGTGGTTTTTGAAATACCTAACAAAATTACCTTAGATTTCGAGACCGTCGTAACGTCAAATCAATATAAAGATGTTTCAACATCTTGTCCTTCAGTAATGACAAGTTGAATAATTCGTCGTATTCTTAATCAATTCAATGAAAATCTATTAATTCGTTACTCTAGAAGTAAGTAATCTATCGTATGAAAATTTATTAATAGATTCGTATAATTTTGAATTTTTGAGGCCTAATCAACTCCATGCACATTTCACCGAAAACGAATCATAAATGTAGTTAATTCGCCTGCTAATTTTAGATTTCATTGACGAATCCTCGAGATATACTGCATATAGATGCAAAAGTTGGTCATCGTTGGCTATGTTATTTTCTTATACTGTATAATCATCCTATATGAGATATATTGATTTATTTTAATATGCACAAGGTGTTCCATGAATATTTAAATCGAAGCTAGAAAGTAAAATTTTGAAAGCATACAGTATTAACTGGTGGTTAAGTCTCGTTTCCGTTGTTTTTTTAAGTTTTTTTTTTATTTTGTTTTTTTCTAGTACATCTGTCATTCATTTAGAGCCCGCTTTAGATCCCTGTAAAAAAATAAGCAAGTCGAGGCCAACGCGTCGTGAATTTTTAATACTTTCAAACTTTTTTCGTGCCGAAAAAGCCTTCCTCGTATAAAAATCAATAAATCTAATAAACTTTTTTCTAAGGGCGCACTTCGTGAGTATATTACATCCATAGTCTCGGTATTTTCTTAAGGTTTTACGGAACTGCAGCTCGAAGCATCTTTGACAATAAAGTAGAGCGAGTAATCGTACGTAGAGGAAACTAACGACCTAAGATACGGACTAATATTTTATTTAGACCTAGATCTAAATGAACGTTTTGCATGATTTAGGGCAATATAATAGTGCCTCGTTATTATCATGATCCTTTCGGATCTCCAAAGTTCGCAATTATATTTTTGCTCCTCCTCATTATTTTTATAGGAAATCGATCGTTGATTAGTTTAATCCATCATATGGGAAATTTTGGCAAATATATGCAAAATAATCTTTTGAAGATTTTCCTACTTTTAATGCTAGTCGTTCTCGTATTTGATGAAGTAAAAACCATACTGCTTGCGCGTTAAAGTTGCCCAATGCAGTTCAATTCAAATTAATTCATTACACTGCACGGTAAATAACAGTTTTGATTAATTTTAAAGTTAATCAAATTAACTTTGACCAATTTAATTTAAGCTTACTGTGAAAACCATACTGCTTGCTCGTTAAAGTTGTTCAATGCATCTAATCGATGGTTTGATTCGATTTAATTCATTACCCTACAGTCGGTAAATAAAAGTACATTTACCATGTGGCATGCAGGGGTACTTAAAAGTTGATATCTTTCATATTCTTTTGATATTTACAGATAATTTTCTTTATTGGTTTTAATGTATTTTTGATTTCATTTTAAAATCAATCCAGTTAACTTTGATTGATTTAATTTGACTTCATTTATGCGTAAGGTAGACCAAACGACGCGAATCTGATTGGATAAAGTCCTTGAACTCATTTTCACTACATGTATGTCACTCATAAATGCCATATTTTTAAATGATTATAGTTATCGAGGAATAATTCGTTTTATCTAAATTATTCTGTTATCGTTTCTGGTGAATACCGTTTGATCGCATTAAAAATCTAAATTGAAGCAAAAAATAGATAGCTACATAAATACGTATTTATAAAATAAACGTGATAATAAAAAATAAGCTCTGGTTTTGCGATTGTATTCAATTTCGCTCGGTTTCATTTACGCGTAAATGGTAGCGTTTTATTGTTTAGTGTTGTTAGGGTTAAATTTTGCTTTTTTCTCCAATTTTTGTTTTCAGCATTTTTTTTCTATTTTGGCTAATCATTTCAAAAATCTTGTTTCCGGAATTAGCATTTTAGTACGTTGCTAGAGACCATCTCGTGGGAAATTCTCTTTGGCAAAATCGCCCTAATTCAATTATTTCCGAGTGGAAACATTTCCTATTTTTCACTCTAGTCTATGTTTTTAAAGACGCTTAATACCCGGCCCTTCTTCGATGCTCTTTCGAGCTTAAAAACGTTGCAGCTTCTTACATTCCCAGTGGGAAGAACATCTGCCTAACTTTGCTTTTAATACGACCAAAATAGGATCATTTTCGTCCTACTTTTGCATCTGTTTTTTTACGGTTAAAACACCTGGATATTCGCATACTCCAATCTTTTTTATGAAATTGTATATAGTTTGCATTCCCCCCGCATGATAATTTCTTAATTTAATAGCTTCTGTTTTCTCTCTTATTTTTATGCAGGTGATAGACCTGGCAATTATAAGGAAATTGTGAGCGATGCTTTTCACAAGAAAATATTCGGGAATGGATCCCTGTTTATCAACGGTGTTAGCGAGACGGATAGAGGCTACTACTTGTGTCAGCTGACCAACAATATCGGAGGAGGATTGAGTAAAGTCATCTTGCTTAATATTCATAGTAAGTATATGAACGTAGTACTCTATCGTTTTTTTTTAAAAAAAAGACAGCTTTAACAATCTTAGAATTGTCTGAAATTGAATTTTCCATTTTTCTGATTTTTTGAAAGTTCTCATAGCCGTAAAAATTAAATATCTAGGAGAATTATTTTTTCGACGATGAAAGAAATAACCAGAAATTGGAAATTTCCCCATTTTTAAATTTACAATGAGTCGAAATTCTGCGAAATTTGTCCCATTAGACGGAAATCCATTCGTCAAAATTGATTTATTTTTTCAATTGCTTTTACTAAAGGCACTTTGAGAAATTTGCAGAAATTTCCAAATAATTTTTCAAATTTTTTCCAAATAAATCTCCACTGGCACATCCTCGTAACAGAAAATGTTCCGAGATTTTACATTTTTCTTTGAGAGATATTTTTTGAAAATTCCCATAGACGTACAAATTTAAATATTTCAGAGTATATTTCTATGGTTTAATTCTCAGTGATAAAAGAAATAACTATAAATTGGGAATTTCCCCCTTTTTTAAATTTTTAATTCGTCCAAATTCTGCGAAATTCGTCCCATTCGACGAAAATCAATAAGTCAAAACTGATTTTAAAATTTTCATTTCTCAGTTGCTTTTGCTAAAGGCACTTTAGGAAATTCGCAAAACTTTCCACGCAATTTCGTTTTACCCAAATGGCAGAAATTGTTCAAAAATATTCCCATAAATGATGGCCACTGGAACACCCTCGGTAACAGAAAATGTTCCGTTTTGTTTTTAAGGAAAATGGACAGTAATTTTGATATTGTACTTAAGAAAATCATAATTACCAAATGGTGACTTGGCGTAAGTTTAATGACAGATTATTGATATTTTTGATTTAATTTCGTATCTAGGAAATACAGTGGCGATGTGCCATTCTTTTTTAATTAATTATTTATGTCTGGTCTTTGTACAGTTGGTTGGTTGTAGGATTTAAACATTTAATTGGCCTATTTCTGCTCACGAGGCACTGTACTTGAAATACTGTGGAATATTTTTATAGCAGGGGTACTCAGACATTAGCATTGCGAAAGGTATTTTTTGCAGTCGTGAAGTCACGTGCGCACCATCGGCAAGCGAATTAGTTTAAAAAATTCAATCAATCTAAAAATAATAAAAAATAATATAAAAAATGTACAAAATAATAGCAACATATACAGAATCATAAAATAAATATGCACAATAATTCAAGACTGTCATCATGCTCGGTTTTAAACCAATTATTGCATTTTTTTTGCACACGTGACTTTACGACTACCAAACGTGCCATTCGCAAAGCTTCTGGTTGAGCACTTCCATTATTTTAAAATAATGACATTTCAGAATGCATTTCTGACGATGTTTTTCGTTGAAAACTTTCATAAAGTTATTTTTTTTAAAATTATAGTGCGTATAAGTTAATTCGTGTTTGTTCAACTCTCGAGTAACGAACTTTCTAGCTCTTTCTTACTAAAAAGAAGTTTATCAGAGCATGTTTTAAAGTATCTTTTCCTCTTTTATTATTTTAAAGAAAGCCAGAAAAAAAAAGAAAAAGTACTTCGGAGAGAAATTCAGTAGCAATTTTTTCATAAAACTACTTTCTTAAAGAGTTAGCATCATACTTCCATCTTCATCCAGGCAGAATGCTCCAATTTTTTTGTGGCTAATACGAGAGCATTTTGGCTTTTATTAGGCATTTATCACCGAACTAAGTCAGCGCCACCTATATATTAAAGCCAAGTTGATTGTCTTGCAGTTGCTGCTCACTTTACCATTAAACATCGTAATTACACCGTCGCCAAAGGAGATACGGCCCATCTGGTGTGCGAAGCAGTGGGAAATTTGCCGATTACTATGCTCTGGAAAATGAACGAAGAAAAGACGTTCGTGCAAGGTAGACCCCGGTAAAGTACGAACTTTAAAAACTGTCGTTCATAATATACAGTATATAAGCGTAGCGTGAATTTAATCTGGAGAGTCTATTGACATGGACTCAAACTGCCTTTATTAAATCCCTCGATCCGGCTTCTGAATGGGAAAGTAATTTATACGCTCCAGGAAATTTAATTAAATGCAAAATGCGAAAAGCGTCGTAGAAACACACCAGCAAAAGATAGGCTGAGTGCTTCGTTACTCCGTTACAGATTATAAAGGCGTTTACGTGTAGAAGCTAAAAATCAGACGGAAAAATTTCCGAGTCGCTCGACTGGCGAAAGTAATTAAATCATGCCATTGTCACGTAATGTTGTCAAAGCTGATTGGGATTTGGAAATATGTCGCCGAGTAGAATGCGATTAGTTGCCAATTGCACCGTGAATGTCAATTTACCGAAGGTCAGCTGACACTTTTGCGTGCGTGGCTGATGGGAAAAGGATGCTCTTAAATGACGTCACTAATCATGGAGGACGGGTTAGTTTGATTCGTTCGAACGGGAAGGAGTTAATCCAGTGTTTATTATATTATACGATGTATGTACGGGTTCAACTTCGTTAAGGAGAATCTGATGAAGAAACCGCAGTTCTTATTATGCAGAAATCAGCCAAAACGTGATTTCAAAGATAAGAACTAAAGTTTCATCGAAGTTCGGATGAAATCCTACCTCATTTATGTGAATGGGAAGGTTATCAACGTACCTTTTATTTCACATTGTCTAAAGTTCGTCTTAACGGAACTTGGCGCAAATATTCGCCATATGTTTACAGCAAGAAAAACGAGAGAAAATGAGCTGTCTCGTCTTACAGCTAGATTGCATGTAAACAGTCACTCGGTGCCATTTTTTGCTAGGCCTATTACTCGCCAAAACACTTGGCTGGTGTAAATCAGTCATTATAGGAAATTATTTAGTACCAGCCGTAAAATCCGAGCAAAGTTGCCCGGGCTGTACTTACCGATAGCAACGAAGTAGGCCTAATGAACGAAGCATATGACCGCAGCGCCCCCATACCACTTCAGCAAAGGCGCTTCATCGAAAAACTTTTTGTCCACTAAGCCACCCATATACAAACATACATCTCTTCTTTATACATGTACATATAGATTACGATTAAATTTTAAAATTCTAGCAAAAATGATTCTTTGAATTGGGTTTTCGAAGTTCCATCCAAGATTTTATTCATGAATGTTTCGTTGTCTTAACGATGTCCTTAATAATGTATTACCTTTTTCACTCACGTGACTTAATATCTACAGTATGTTAGGTCACTTGAACAAAGCCTAAATTAGATATTGAGATATCAGTCATAAAAATATATTTTTTTAATCTTATAAAAATTCTCGAAGTCTCGAATTTCTTTCACCAAAGTTGCGGAGAATAATTTGATCGTCCTAAAACTTTTTACCGCAACTGTGTATGTATTATTGTATGGACAAAAGATAGATATCTCCATATATAAAGGTGTCCAATTTCTGATTACGCCATTCATGGAACATTTTCAATCTTTTTCCTTTCGAGGATTGTCGATGATTGTTTTCTCGGGAAAATAATGTACATGTTCATGTAAATGTACAGAAATTCGGTGGTATATACGGTAGCAGCCAATGAAGAACTAGTGAATAGAAACCAAATAACATCGCAGCAGTGAATCGATTTTGACTCTTTTTGTCTACTTTCTAAAAATGAAATATAAGAAATTTTTAAGTCTGGGTGAAATATATTTTGGATTTTTATGGGAAATGTTTTTTTTTCTTACATGCAAAATAAATTTCCGCCGTTCCTTCCATTCATTTATTGCCCCTTTATTGAACATTGAAATCTTTATTCAGTGCACATAAGACAGCTGCTATTGTCATCTTTTCTGATATATACATTTTTTTATTCCTATAATGACGAGGCTGCGCAGACAATGGCCGCCCTAATGATGCTCTAATATAGATTTTAGTAGATGCACAGAGACATCCAGGCCCTAAAGCTAACTCCTCCGAAGTCGTAAAAAGTCTGTTTGAGTAGAAAAACTTCTCAAACATCGTCTTGTTTCCATAACTTTTTTTATCCCCCCCTCCATTTCTATGCAAACAGTACTGTTCTCGCGGTATACGAGTATGTTTAAGGATGTTTAGATTCGTGTTCAACTCGCAGTCTTTACGTTTATTTGCTGGATTTCTGAGGTCAGTGAGGTGGCTAAATTAAAATTAAAGCCATCATTTAAAGCAGGTTTTAACAAGAGACAACGGTTGAAATCACTCGTCTATTCAAGTCATCCATGCGTGAGATATTGCAGAAAATAAAGAGCAAATTGAGTTAATTTTATACCAACTGGAGAAATATTGTTCTTAAATTTATATATTTTTTTGTAAAATTATTTAAGCATTTCATAGCGCATTATGTTCTGGGTATTTGTTCAGATAAATTTAATTGTCCTAAAACAATTGGCTGTTTTCTCAAGCCGGGGTGTTTATAAAAAAAATTATGAATTTTTAAAGGCATGCGTCGAATTGTTCATGCCTTTTAATAAATGGATATCTTTGAAAATGCCTGCGTGATACTCATAGTATCTGCAATTTAATTTAAAATCGTGAAAAACACTCGAGGAAAAAAACATTGCGTCAGATTTTTGTGATATTTCTGCATGTCTTTTGTAAATTATTTTCGGAACAATTCATTTCATTCATACTGTAGCTGTGTTTGTCCTGCAAATTTTTAACGTATAGAACTACGTGTAGCTCTGGGGCTGCATAGTAAATGACGTCATCATCAGAATTTAACTAAAAACGTCATCATCAGAGGTTTAAGGAATGACATCATCATCAGAATTTTAATGAGTGACGTCATCAGGCTTTGAATGACGCGATCCTCACAACTTTTGTGAATGATGTAATCTTCACAGCTTTAATGAATGACGTCATCGTCAAAATTTAACAACTGACGTCATCATCAGAGGTTTAAGGAATGACTTCGTCATCAGAATTTTAATGAGTGACGTCGTCAGGCTCTTGAATGAATGACGCAATCTTCACAACTTTTATGAATATTACCATCATCAGAACTTTTATGAATGACGTGATCTTAACAGTTTTTATGAATGAAGTCATCAGAAATTGACAAATGACGGCATCATCAGAATTTAAGGAATGACGTCATCTTTAGAATTTTAATGAGTGTCGTCTTCAGACTTTGAATGAATTCCACGATCTTCGCAACTTTTATGAATAACGTGATCAGAATTTTAATCAGTGACGTCATCAGAATTCGAATAAACAGGGTTGCCAGTTTCTGCAAAGTCAGGAAAAGTCATGAAAAGTCAGGCAAGAAAAATAATGTCAGGAAAAGTCAGG
>JAQGAO010006679.1:0-12017 GCA_034697705.1 Ommatoiulus sabulosus | reverse complement strand
ATTTATGAAAAGGAGGCTCGAGAGAGAGCCAGTGGGCGGAGGGTGCCACTCTGCGCCCGACAGAACATTATACTAAAATACATTTAATGGAAATTAAATAAAGCACAAATGAAAGGTTTTTTGTTTTTTTTTCTAATAGGAAAATTTAAAAATGAAAAAAATGAAAATGCAAAAGTTAAGTTAAAACGAAAAAAAGCATTTTAAATAACTGAAATAATAAAATGAAAATGTTTTTTCTTTTTACGATAATGAAATTTTTTTATTAGGCTAGTTTTTTCACATTTTATTAACAAAAATGTTCTGAAAAGTTGTATACGATGAAAAACGAAAAATGAAACGTTATAAAACGTGTATAAAAACATGAAAAAATAAAATTAATACAAAAGTTAAGTAAAAGAAAAAAAAGCATTTTAAAAAAACGGAATTAATAAAATGTAGGCCTAAAGGTATTTTTTTTTAAATTAAGAAATTTTTTAATACTTTATTCACGTTTTATTAACAAAAATGTTCTAAAAACGTTTTGTACGATTAAAAACGACTTTTTTATTTTGTTTAAAAAAATTAGAATCGAAAATTGGTTCACTTACTAAAATAAAATTAATACAAAGTCAAGTAAAATGAAAAAAGCATTTTAATATAACTGAAATAATAAAATGAAATGTATTGGTGGTTTTTTTTTTGTACAACAAAAAACGACTTTTTTTAAACAAAACAGCCGTGGGTTATGACAAAGATAATCGAAAATTGGTTTACTCACTGGGAATATAAAAAAATTAAAATAAATTGATAAAAAGTAACAAAATATCAATAAAAAATGTAAATTAATAAAGTAATAAAATATCAATTTAAAAAAATTAAATAAATTAAAAAGAAAACATGTTTTTTGTTAAAAAAAACTGTGATAAAATAAAGTATCAATTCAAAAAAAAATTAAAGAAATTAAAAACGAACATCCTTCTTTTTTTAAAATGTAAATATAAATTAAATTAAGTAATAAATTTCAAAATTTAAATAAATAAAGTAATAAATTTCAAAATTTAAATAAATAAAGTAATAAAATATTAATGTATTTGTCATGAATAAACAACTATTTTAATTTTTTTATATTCCCAGTGAGTAAACCAATTTTAGATTATATTTTTTGTTATCTAAATTTCAAAATTTAAATATAATGATAAAATAAAAAATACGATGAAAATGGACGATTTTGATGATGTTAATAACAATAAACGAGCATTTTTCGTTGGGAAAAAATAAGATAGACAAATTTTTACCGAAACAAATTCAAAAAACGAAACTATTTTTGAAAAAAACCAAAAAAAAAAAAAAAACAAGTGTAACAAGGAGGAGTAATAAAAACATTGGTCCGCCATCTTGAATGGATTCCAATGTTGAATGAAATTCAGAAGAAGTAGAAAACGTGAGTTTTACAAATTGTTGAAACGTTTCCAAAAATTGTTACGCGGAAGGAAACAGACCATAAAACCCACGACACTCCTAGCTAAAAAAAACCCAAACATAAACACGTGGTGATGTCATGGCTTCCCAATTCAAATTCAAACGCCTTCTATAGCTCGATACAAGTTTACTAACAATTAGGAAACTAATTACACAAAACGGGACCTTTTTTTTAAAACTTTCTAAGAATTTGCCAAACCAAAAAGTCGTTTTTCATCGTAAAAAAAACGTTTTTAGAACATTTCTGTTAATAAAATGTAAGTTTTTAATGTAATTTTTTAAAGTAATAACAAAATTTCATAATTTAAAAAATAAAAATATATTTTCATTTTATTACTTCAGTTATTTAAAATGCTTTTTTTTACTTAACTTTTGTATTAATTCGGTTAATTATGGTGTTACCTTTTGGTATTCATTTACTGATAGTAGGGTACTGAGTAGGGTACGCGGAATACAGCGGAATACAATATTTAAAAACGTCTTTTCAAATCATAGAACGAAACATTCCATTAACAAAACAAATGTTAAAAAAACGTTCCATTATAAAAAAAAATGTCCTAAATGTTCCATTTTTAAAATAAAATGTCAAAAACGTTCCATTTTTAAAATAAATGTCAAAAACGTTCCATTTTGAAAAAAAACTGTCCAAAACGTTTCATTATTTTAAAACAAATGTCAAAAACGTTCCATTTTTAAAGAAACATGTTCAAAAACGTTCCATTTAAAAAAAATATCAAAACGTTCTATTTTTTTTAAAAAAAATGTCAAAAATGTTCAATGTTTTTTTAAAAAAAAAACATGTAAAAAATTTTACTTTAAAACATTTGTCAAAAAAGCTTCATTATTTTAAAAAAAATGTCAAAAACGCTTCATTATTTAAAAAAAAAATGTCAAAAATGTTCCATTTAAAAGAATAATCAAAACGTTCCATGTTTTTAGAAAACAAATGTCAAAAACGTTCCATGTTTTTAAAAAAAAACATGTAAAAAATGTTACATTAAAAAAAACATATCAAAAACGTTCCATGTTTTTTAAAAAACAAATGTCATAAACGTCTCATTATTAAAGAAACATGTTCAAAAACGTCCCATTTAAAAAGAAATATCAAAACGTTGTATGTTTTTAGAAAATAAATGTTACATTAAAAAAAAATATCAAAACGCGTTCCATGTTTTTGAAAAAACATTTAAAAAACCATCCATTTAATGAAAAGAAAAATTCTCCTTTCAAATATCGCCTTTTAAAAATTTTTTTCTTTCCGAAGAATTTTAAGTAATTCCCCCAAATAACTGTCGAATAATAATCATAATAATCTACGATAATAATCATAATAATTATTATTATGATTAATCGTAGATTATATCGTTAGACGACTCGGTCCTTGGTGTTTTCTTAATTTTTGAAGGTGATCGAGTCTCGATCCGTTCATATATAAAAATCTCGATTAAAATCGAGGGTTTGAGGCCCGAATTTAAGAGGGGGTACGAGGGGGGCTAGGGGGGGAGGGGGGCCTGGCTCCAAATTGTGAAGGCCGTCTTCGTAAGTGGCGCGTAACTCGTACGATCTCGACTCGACTCGTTATAATATATCGCCCGATGCTAATCTCGATCCGAACAAATTTATCGAAATTTAACGTCGAGAAGGTGCTTTTGGACGAAACGGCCTTCGAGGAAGCGTGATCCGAATCGAGCGCCATTTTAAACAAAATCCGCTCCAAATCGGACGGAAAATGACCGAGCTAGAGCCACTTTTTAAAACGTACAAACAAACAATCAACAAAATATGAAAATTTAAATTGTACGTTCCATAATGTGGAACGCTAAATTTGAAAATTCGAAATATCCATTCCCTGGAACGCGATAAATGGAAAATTCGAAGAAAAATGAATTCGAAAACTGTTCCATTCGGTGAAAATAAAATGGAAACATTTGAAAAAGTTCCATTTTGTTGTGGAAAGTGGCGTTCTTTTTGCAATTGCATCCGAATGGATCGCAAACTTAACGTTCTATTATTATAAAATGCAAACTTGGCATTCTATAAAATATAATTTCAGGTTCTATAAAATGCAAACAAAGTGTTCTATATAAATGAAATGGAAAATTTCGCGTTCTAGTAAATGGCATATATGGTGCGTTCTATAAAATCGAACCTTGCGTTCTATTAAATGGAATTAAATGAGTTCTATATAAAAATCGAACCTCACGTTCTATCTTGCATTCTATAAAATGGAAACCTCGCGTTCTATAAAATCGAACCTCACGTTCTATCTTGAGTTCTATAAAATCGAACCTCGCGTTCTATCTTGCGTTCCATAAAATCGAACCTCACGTTCTATCTTGCATTCTATAAAATCGAACCTCACGTTCTATCTTGCGTTCTATAAAATCGAACCTCGCGTTCTACGTAAAATGGAATCATCGGCTTTAGTTTCCGATCAATTTGGATGTCAGGCGAGTGATCGAATTGCTAGAATTGCATCATAGATGGCGCTGGGAATTTGCCAAAAAGAAAAGCGCTCGTAAATGACGTCACAGGCGCCTGGAGTCCGGGCCAAACTAAATTTTAGCCCACTTTTTTTTGGAGGGTTTATTTTTGGGGCGACCGAGTTGCGTGATTGCGCGGTAACAAATTAATGAACCCGAGGAACCGGAAGTACGTCGAAGTGACGTCATATCGTCGCGTCAGCTGATGTTTCTTCAAATAAACTCATCTCGGTTTCGAAACTGAAGATAAAATGGTGGCGAGAATCGGATGAAAAGTTTGGGAAATTGTCCGAAAATAAGACGGAATTCAAATTTTCAACGCCATCTGTTGAATTTTATGCAACCTGATAGACGCAGGGTGGCACGTGAACGCGTATTGGCTCGTTGCGGAGCCCGGTGTGTAAAAGGAGTGAAAAAACATGCGGGTGTAATCCTGATAAGGGGGGTGGTCCGGCACGACGTCCGAGCGAGCCTTGATTGCCAGTCGACGGGGGGTCCGAGTGGACAGTGGTCAGCGGTCAGTGGTCAGTTGGGGGAAAAGTTATGTGTTTTTTTGGAATTATTTATTAGGAAATTTTGGAAAATGGTGGAAAAACTTCCATGACTATATCAAGGTTTTTAAAAAAAATTTCATCGCGACCAATGACAATCGCTCAACAATTTACGTATGTTGAAAAATTTACTAATAACAATTTTGAAAATAAATTTTTTAAAAATTGAAATTTGTTCTCGGAAAACGTGGAGAATTTTGCAAAATGTGTTACTCGAAAAACGTGGACGTTTTTGCAGTTTTGAACTGGGAAAACGTGGGAAAATTTTGCAATTTTGTACTAAGGAAGCGTGGAGAATTTTAGCAAAATTTGTTACTCGGAAAACGTGGGAAATTTTCGCAAAATTTGTTACGCGGACAAATTTTGCAGTTTTGTCCTCGAAAAACGTGGAGAATTTTGCAAAATTTGTTACTCGCAAAACGTGGATAATTTTTGCAGTTTTGTACTGTGAAAACGTGGAAATTTTTTAATTTTGTACTCGGATAAAGTGGACAATTTGGCAAAATTTGTAGTATGAATACGTGGAAAACTTTTGCAGTTTTGTTTTCGGAAAACTTGTAAAAATTGGCAAAATTTTCTTACTCGGAAAACGTGGAAAATTTTGCAAAATGTGTTACTCGAAAAACGTGGATAATTTTTGCAATTTTGTACTGGGAAAACGTGGAAATTTTTTAATTTTGTACTGGGGAAACGTGGATAATTTTGGCAAAATTTGTTACTCGGAAAACGTGGACAATTTTGGAAAAAGGAAAAATTTTCTAAATTTGTTAGTCGGAAAATAGGGAGAATTTTTCAAAATTTGTACTCTGAAAGCGTGGAAAAATTTTGCAAAATTTGTACTCTGAATACGTGGAAAACTTTTGCAGTTTTGTTTTGGGAAAACTTGGAAAAAATTGGCAAAATTTGTTAGTCAGAAAACGTGGAAAATTTGGCAAATTTGGACTCGTAAAATGGGCCCTGAGCTAACCTCGTAGAAGTCTTAATTTTGGATCGCCATGACTGCGTTGAATTTCCCTGACTTTTTCAAAATCAACCATTTTTCCCTGACTTTTCCAGTCATTTTGAAGTTCCCTGACTTTTCCATGTTTTCCACGTCCTTATTTCTCGTTGTCCTTAGTGGAGGGGTGCAATGACCGCCCCTGTTCTTTGGTTGTTTTCAAATTGTGTGCCAACCAGTCTGAAATTTTAAGTTTTATTGCTCGTAAAACTTTTGTAGTTTTTTCGTTTTGCCGACTCCTCCAAAGATTGAATGAAAATAAAAAAAAGGGGGCGCAAAAAAAGCACCTCCTCAAATATCAAACTCAAATAACACTCAAAGGGTCGCGAGGTCAGTCTAGAGGTCACCAGACAGAGGGAACCCAGAGGGCGCCCCTTATACCACCCCGAGACAACAAATAATAGAAACTAGACATTTTTAAAGCAAAAATTTGTGGAAATATTTGCTTCAAATTTGGTAAACTACACTTGCTTCAAATTTCTCCCAATATTTCAAAGTTTTAACACTAAAATTGCACTTTCCAACCAAACCATTTCCGAAAATATGCCGTTTTAACATCCAAAATATCTACAAATTTCCACAAATTCACAGCCTTAACCGAAATATTTTCCAAAATTTTGATTATTACCTAATAATTTATTAAATTTCCACTTTCAATCCTAAATTTATCCACGAATTCCCCATTTTTAACCTAAGATTTCCAGAATTTTCCATTTTCTACCTAAATATTTCCAGAAATTTCCATTTTCTACCCAAATATTTCCAGAAATTTCCATTTTCTACCAAAACATTTCCAAAAATTTCCATTTTTGATCCAAGATTTTCAGAAATTAAAATTTTCAACCAAAACATTTCCAAAAATTTCCATTTGTGACCCAAGATTTCCAGAAATTTTTATTTTCTACCAAATCATTTCCAGAAATTTCCTTTTTCGACACAAATATTTCCAGAAATTGCCATTTTTACCCAATAATTTCTCAAATTTCCAATTTCAACCAAATTATTTCCGAAAATTCCCATTCTTACGCCATAAATTCTCAAATTTCCACTTTCAGCCCTAAATTTATCCAAAATATTTCGAGTAATTTCCACAAATTTCCATTTTCAACCAAAATATTTCCAAAAATTTCTATTTTCCACCCAATTTTAATAATATCTGAAATTTCCACTTTTTACACCTACAAATTTCACCGCGAATTTCATCAATTTTCACCCGACATACTGTAACTCCGAAAATTCCCCAAAAATTCGTACATTTTGCGAATTTCAATTTTCACCCGACATATCTCCGAAAATTCCCCAAAAATTTGTATATGTTGCGAATTTCAATTTACACCCGATATATCTCCGAAAATTCCCCAAAAATTTGGAAAATTTTCACTTTCAAAATTAAAACGTTTCTCCGAAAACCATCCCCCATTTTCAAATGAAGCAAATTTCCCCAAAAATTTCCCGGAAACGTTTTCCAAAACTTTACAATACTCCAGCGGGACTTTCCAAAACGCTACTCGTCAGGTGGCGCCACCCTCGAACGATCACGTGATGACGTCCCATCCACCCAAAAAAACCAACCCCGGAACAATGATATTTAACAAAAACAAAAAGCCCAAAAAAATTGTGTAGAGTTTTCGAACAATGGATTTTGATTGGCTTAGCAATTTTTGGGTTCGTCCTTTTCAAGGTCATCACCTTGAACCAAGGTCACGAGCAGCGACTTTTTAATTAGCATTTATATTTCATTTATACGCAATTTTAGGTGCCAAAAAAACACACCCCTTTTTTAAGCCCAATTTTTTTTTTTAAAATTAGGACAAAGTCATCGTGACTCGACTCGATTTAATTTTAAGACCAATTAAATCGATATCGAATCGAGATTAAACCACGAATCGAATCGGATTAAAAAAAGATTTTAAAAATGGATTAAAAAGATTAAGAAATGGATCGAAAGGTTAAATCGTGGATTTGAAAATAGTGAAAGAATAGCGTATGAAGGATTTGTGCATTTTTTTAAATTAAGGGATTGAAAACGCCTTTTTAAACGCGGGGTTCTGAAATGAGCCAATGAGAAGCGAGTGCCGGTCTGCGGCGAATTTTGGGTCGAGGAATAAACGAACGTAGATGGCGCTGCTTCATTAAATGATTTCGTGCCAATGTGTTGAAATATACGATTAAAATAATATTATCAGAAAAATTCAGTCAACCATATTTCGATAGAAGACGATTTCGTGACGATCTTGTCACGATTCTGTGACGATTCTTTCACGATTTTGCGATAATTCGGCGACAATTTTATGAATTTCTTTGTCGAGATTTGGCGACAATCACGTTACGATTCTGTGACAATTTTATGATATTCTTTCGCAAAAATTTTATGATAATTTTGTGACAATTCTGAGACGATTTTTTCACGATTTTGCGATTTTCTTTGTGAGATTTGTCGACGATCTCGTTACGATTCTGTGACAATTTTATGACTTTCTTAGTGATGATTTTATGACAATTCTGCGACAATTTTGTGAAGATTCTGTGACGATTTTCTTACAATTCTTTGACAATTTTAATTGTGACGATTTTGTGAGGAGTTTGCTACGATTCTGTGACGATTTTGTTACAATTTTGTTACATTTCTTCTCGAAGTTTCTGTGACGATGCCGTGACAATTTTGTGACAGTTTTGTAATAATTTTGTCACGATTCATTGACGATTTTATGGCGATTCTGTGACTTTTATCTGTAACGATTTCGTGATAATTTTGTGACGATTTTGTCTATATTTTGTGACGATTCCGTGACAATTTCCTAACGATTCCTTGACGATTTTGTGAGGAATTTGTTACGATTCTGTGACTTTTTATTTGTAAAGATTTCATGATAATTCTGCGACGATTTTGTTACAATTCTATGACAATTTTAATTGTGACGATTTTAGGAGGGGTTTGCTACGATTCTGTGAAGATTTTGTTACAATTTTGTTACAATACTTCTCGAAGTTTCTGTGACAATTTTGTGACAGTTTTATAATAATTTTGTCATGATGCATTGACGATTTTATTACGATTCTGTGACTTTTATCTGTAAAGATTTCATGATAATTGTGTGGCGATTTTGTTTATATTCCGTGACGATTCTTTGACGATTTTGTTACAATTCTCTGAAAATTTTGTGAAAATTTTGCGACAGTTTTGCAAATAATTTTGTCACGATTCATTGACGATTTTATGACGATTCTGTGACTTTTATCTGTAATAATTTCATGATAATTCTGCGACGATTTTTGTGAAGATTCCGTGACAATTTCGGGACGATTTTGTTACAATTCTCTGACAATTTTGGGACAATTCTTCTCGAAGTTTCTGTGACGATGCCGTGACAATTTTGCGACATTTCTGTAATAATTTTGTCACGATTCATTGACGATTCTGTGACTTTTATCTGTAAAGATTTGATGATAAATCGGAGGCGATTTTGTGATCATTCCGTGACAATTTCGTTACAATTCTGTGACAATTTTGTGACGAATTTGTTACGATTCTGCGACGATCTGCGTGACGATTTAATGGCGACATTTTGACGATTCAGAGGCGATTTGCTGGCGATCTGGCGACGATAAATCGTAGAAAATTTGAAAACAAAACCAAGATGGCGTAGTGAATGAAAAACGGCGTAACTCGAAACTCGAGTTTGATAAACGGTCAGCAACGTGACCTTTCTTTTCTAGAGAATAAGCTGACCGGAAGGAACTTCGATCTTCTTAATTAGCCACCGAGTATAAAATGTCTTCTATTAATAGCCTCCTAAGAAAAAAGACCACCGGGGAATTTCTGCTCTCAAATTTCTAGGAAAGTTTTAAAATTAGACGAACTTGGAACCCAATTTATCATATCGAATTTTATTTCAGGAATAAAAGAACGTTATACGACAGTTGTGTCACTTTTACTTTACCATAAATCACTTTTAAAACTTTGTTTATCTCAAATTTTAAAAAAAGATTTGAGTTGTGTCACTTTTATAGCTTAGTTTATCTTTAATTTTAAAAAGCAAATTGAGTTGTGCCATTTTTATTGATTTGTTTAACTTAAATTTGAAATGGATATTGAGTTGTGTCATTTTTACAGCTTAGTTTGTCTTAAACTGTTGTATAAAAAATTGATTTGTCACTTTTATAACTTAGTTTATCTTAAATTTAAAAAAAAAATTAAGTTGTGTCACTTTTATAACTAAGTTTATCTTAAATTTGAAAAAAATAGAGTTGTCACTTTTGAAACTGTTTATACTATTGTATATGAAGTGACACAACTCAAAAGGTGTTAATTTTTGGATTAAGACTGTATATGTTGAGTAAAAACGACACATCTTAGCTAACGTATAGTTTCTGCTAAATGAAATATCTTAATATATTGTTACATCAAAAGTGACCCAACTCAAAAAATGTTTCAATTTCCGGTTTAGGACGATATTAAGTGGACCGAAACGAGTTCTATATTCGGTAAAAAACGACACATCTTAAGTTTCATCTATAAGAAATGCATATCAGAAGCGACACAACTAAGAAATTAGAAATTTCTTTGGCTTAATAACGATCTGTACGTTCGGTAAAAACGACACATCTCAAAATAAACAAAAAAACAATGTTGAGTTATGTCACTTTTTAAGCGGAAGTAGGTTCTAATTGATGTTAATTTTGTTTTTTTCCTAACAGGAAGTTCGTTGCGGCTACGTGGTTCTTTTGATGGTCATTTATTGGATGACCGAAGCCCTTCCTTTGGCCGTGACCTCGCTACTTCCGGTGGCCCTTTTCCCTTTGCTGGGGGTCATGAGCACGGAAAGCGTCTCCATTACTTATCTCAAAGTAAGTACAAACTTTTACCCCAAAAATTTCCATAATTTTGAATATAGAATTTTGAATTTTGAGAAAATTGCGTATTTTTTTGAAAATCGAAATTTTGTGTGTGTTAAATTTGAAACGTTTGAACAATTGAAGTTTTTTTGAAAAATCGGAAAAATTGTAACGTTTTCTCAGAAACTGTGCAAAATTGTAGAAAATTGGACATGTTTTTTGTTAAAATTGTAGATATCTCGACAAAATTGGACAGATGTTTGTGGAAATTGTACATTTTTTTGAGAATATTGGACAGATTTCTTGTTAAAATTGTATTTTTTTTGACAAAATTGGACAGATTTTTTGTGAAATTGTAAATTTTTTACGGACAAAATTGGACAGATTTCTTGTTAAAATTGTATATTATTTTTTGAAAATTGGACAGGTTTTTTGTTGAAATTGGACATAAAATTGGACAGATTTTTGTTGTTGTTGAAATTGTACATTTTTGTGACAAAATTGGACAGATATCTTTTGTTATAACTGGACATTTTGTGTTAAAATTGTACATTTTTTTGAGAAAACTGGGTAGATTTTTTCTTAAAATTGTATTTTTTTTGGCTAAAATTGGACAGAGTTTTGTTGTTCTTAAAATTGTACATGTTTTTTTTTTGCAAAATTTGACAGATTTTTGCGTTAAATGTGGACAGATTTTTTGAGAAATTGGACAGATTTTGAGTTAAGATTGTACATTTTTTTTGAGAGAAAATGGTAAATTTTTTTTGAAAAAACTGAACAGATTTTTTTATTAAAATTGTACATTTTTTGAGAAAATTGGGTAAATTTGATCTTAAAATTGTAATTTATTTGGCCAAAATTGGACAGATTTTTGTTGTTCTTAAAATTGTACATTTTTTTTTTTGGCAAAATTTGACAGATTTTTGTGTTAAATGTGGACAGATTTTTTGAGAAATTATACATGTTCTTAATATAATTGGGCAGATTTTGAGTTAAGATTGTACATTTTTTTTGTGAGAAAATGGTAAATTTTTTTTGAGAAAACTGAACAGATTTTTTTATTAAAATTGTACATTTTTGTGTTAAAATTGGACAGATTTCTGAGAAAATCGTCCATTCGTTGGACAAAATCGAATATAAAGTCGTCCCGCAATTAATTTCCTCAAATATATTTCCTTTATGACCGCTTACGTGTTGGTCAAGGGCGAGAGTCCGTCTGCCGCTGACCGCGTGGATCCTCGCGCAATTTTTTTTGTTGTAAATTTAATTTAATTTTAATGAAAGGCGATTAAAAAATCGTCCGGCGCCAGAAATCCTAATTGTCTCTTTTAAATACGGCGATTAAAAATTTAATTCAAAAGGTTTAATTATCCTTATCAAAAAAAGTTGAATGTCGCTTCATTAAAATGGCCGATAGAATTAAACGAGGAAGGAATTTATCACCATTTAGGACACATTATTTAGAAGCCTTTCCACTTTCACATTAAAAAAAAAAACGTTTAAAAATATTTGATAACATCCTACAGGACCATTTTATTACAATAAATCGAAAAGTTTTTTTTCTTTTTTTTTAAATCGAACCATTTCGTTCTAATAAATTCAACGTTCTTTTTTTTAAAGCCTTGTTCGCACGGACACCTAAGTGTCACCTAATATGAAAAAAAGTGTGAGAGAGTCACATAAGTGGACATG
>JAQGAO010006678.1:0-12018 GCA_034697705.1 Ommatoiulus sabulosus | reverse complement strand
TGCTTTCAGACTCGCCTGGTAGGCCTAGCATAGAAACTATGAACATCCCGGGCAAAGCCGGGCCGTCCCGCTAGTTAGAAAATAAATGTAAGTTATTCTTGATTCTAGCTCTAATCAAGCTCTACGTACACTACATGTAACGTATAAGCGTTGAAGTAATTAAAACTAATAAAATACTTAAGCATAACGTGTTTTAGCATCGTTCTTAACTTTATTGACAAGCTGTCATAATAGTGCATTTCAAAATATTGTTACATCGCATTTCGAATAAATTGTGGGTGATTAAAATGCATTTGAAATGCATTGAGGTGAACATGTACAATGACAAAAATGCATTTTTAAAAGCATTAACAAATGCATTTCGATAAAAGAAAATTTATTTTTAAATGCATTATAATTGACCATATATTTAGTTGCATTTTCGAAAAACATTTCTTTTCAGCGTGGTTTTATATCGCGAATATTTGTAATGCTAAATATGTTCCAAAATACTACTTCTTAACAGCGTCAAATACTGCACATGATGTTTTCATTATAAATGATTTTGCTGAACGTAATGAACATCTAAAAAGATATGGTCTAAAAATCATTCTAAATCCTGTGAGCATGCCATATAGATGGGGTGCGCATTACATCAGGAAATACATGTATGTCTTAAAAACACTGAACTCATACTGAGAGATTCTTCTAGAATGTTTGCCAAAAGCGAAATTGATCGTGATATTGCATGAACCTAAATTAAGTAATTTATCGAATTATATCCCAATGTTAATTACTCTTTTATTATTGTGTTGATTGATAACAGTTAATTAGTGCTTGCTTTATTTTAGAGTTACATAAATTGCTAATTTATTTTCTGCACGGGCAAATATTTAATTAAGCACTTTTTGCTAAACGGTTACAGTAGTTTTGTTTTGTTTGCTAAAAGCGATTGTGTACAGAAATTACGCTGCAGTGCATTTTAATATATGATTTTGTTTTGCCATGGTTGTGTTTCTCGATTGAATAGTAAAGTGATGTTAAATAATAATTGATTAGAACATATAGTTCCGTTTCCCTTTGATTAATGATTTATTGACCTTACGGGACATTTATACGATTGTCATACTACGTAACGTTTAAATTATGATCATCTCACATTATACAGGGTGATTCCAAAGGTCATGCTCAAACTGAAGAGGGAGGTAGAGAAGTGAAAAATAAAAACCTTTCAATCGGAAAAACAATTGCATTTGAGGCTTAATTGAGGAGTTACGAGCAGTTGATGGTTTTGCTGCTTTGCATCACAATTGTAGGCCTAAATGTTCTGTATTTGAGGGGACATCTCAAAAGTTTGGTGCATGAAACACCAGTGAATGACCCTGAAACACTCGTAGCCAGATTGGTAGCAGCGAGTGAGGAAATCAGAGATACACCAAATGTTTTTGCAAACGTGCGTCAAAGTTTTAATAGTAGATGTGCGGCTTGCATTGACTGCATGCAGGGTACGTACTTTTGAACAGCTTTTGTAATTAACGTGTCTTGTTCAAACTTTTATTACTCGTTATTATTTTATTGAAATCAAACAATGAATAGGAGGATTTATTTCGTTTTGGAGACTGAGCTCCCATAACAGTATCAACATGATGAGTTACAAACAGTGGCATAAGATGATTGTAATTACATAGGGGAGAGAAAAACATTTGGACATTATTTAATTTTAGGAAGTTTCTATTGTATGTTAGTTCTATTTGGGGAGAGTTGGACCAATGATTTTTGTTTAGCCCCGTATTCTGAGGCAACTCTATATAATAACCACATCTTTTGCTCGTTTATTTCCCCTAGAAAGGTTTCTAAAAAAGAAATATAATTTGTAGGGGTTTTATGTTTGATTATTGTTTGGTGGGTGCATGAGGATAGCAACTGATGCCACGAAGGAGTGTGTTGTGAGCATAAGAACCAAGGCATTGCGAGATTTAGATTGAAAGTATACCTTAATTAAAATATATGCAATATGGGTTTGACCTAATTTGAAAAATGAATTTTTTTAGACAAAAAGAGATGTTTAGTTTAAAGTATGGTTGGAGGGTTAAAGGGTACTTATTTATGGTTCTATAGTGAGCGAAATAAGTAGATTTTGAAATGCCTTCTAATACATTTTTGAGAATATCACCTAGTACCTGATTATTCTTCTTCTTAGAATATATTTCTTTCTTCTTAGTTTCTTCTTCTTTTTTTCAAAAATGGTTTTAATATGCGTCGCTTTTAATACTTGGCAAAAACATTTTATTTATATTTTTATTTTCCTTTTTCTGGTCTAGTTGTAACTTTTCAAAATTTTTTCAAAATTTGGCATTTCCTTTTCCTATTCGTTTACTCTGCTCTAGTCTTAACTTTCTCAAAATTGGCAAATTTGCTTCTTTGTCTCTTTTCTTGTCTAAAAATATATGATCTTTTGCTTTTTAAACATTTTCGGAAAATCCGATGTTTTTCTCCATGAAAATTTTTAAAAATTTCGGCGTTTTTCTTGAGACCTTGTCGCCAGAGAGCGCCACATACCTTTTATCTTCATGACGCGGTCATTTTAATTCAAGTCACCTCTTCTTCTCCAAATTTCGAAAAGAGCTGACACATGGTGCACCTATGCGTTGGCCTTGTTGGCGATTTTTTTGGCGATTTTAGCCCGATATGTAGTTTAATATTACATGCTGAGTGAGTACCGTTTTCAATATTGTGCCTGTTCTGAATAATCATTTTTTCGTATTACTAATTACTTCTGAATTAACGTTAAACTGATCCCTTATTCTCGCCCTCAAACTCTTTTTTTTGTTCTATTGTTCGTGCAATTATTGGCCTGTTTGAGACACAGTTTACAAATTAAACCTTCTTTTTGTTCTAAATTTAGCTTAGTATACTGATTTTGTAGTGTGAAACTGTAATGTAATTAATGTAACTTTGTTTATGTAGTAAACTTGAAGAAGGCCGCATGTGCGGTGAAACGTCATTTTTGAACACAATTCTGGTCGTGTTTGGTTTTTTTTCTGGTATTTATGTATATATGACATCTTTCTATAAGGTCACTATTCCAAGTAGATAGGAAAGTATTTGGAGGGATATTATCTGTAATGAATAAGGAGTTTGTAATAAGTAGTATAAATTTTTCTGGTTTATTAAATTTATCCGGTTTTTTATCCAGCCACTCTAGAAAAATTTCCTGGTCAAGGGTTGTAGCATCATCTGATTTACATTGTTTCCAGAATTTAAAGGTTAAATTTAGAAGGTGTATTATTATTGGCTTTAGGTTTAATTCATTGTTTATAATATAGTTTAGTGTACTAAAGTCTAGATGAAATATCTTTCTGAAAAAACCTTCTTGGGTGCACTTGAATATATCATTTTGGTTCCAGGCCCAAAATATCGCATTGTAGGTAAGAGATGGCAGCATTATTGCATTGAATAGTTTTATGTGTGTACATATATTGCTTACTTTACAGTGTCTAAAAGATTTGACCATTATTATAACTTTGATATTCGCATTAGATATCAAACTTTTTATGTGTCGGCTGAAATTTCTGTTATTTTGAAATATATTGTCAAGATGTGACCATTGTCTAACGACCTCAATTTGCTCTTTACTCCAAAAAAAAAGAGTTTACGGGGAGGTTCTTGTGCCTCAGGCCAAAATGAAAATTTTAGATTTACTCAGGTTTAATGTTAATTTATTTATCTCCAAATATTTGAGTAAGCAGTTTATTAGAGTTTTGAGGTTTCTTCTATTTTTAGCTATCAACATGACATCATCGGCGTATAGGAGATTTGATATGAATAAGTCCCTAATTGGGTATCGTAGCCTGAAGGGAAGGTAGGATGATAGGTCACTAATGAATATTATAAATAGCAGTGGGCTCAGCGAGTCGCCCTGCAGCACACCGGAGGAAAGTCTGCAGGGTGCAGAAGTACCATCCACTGCATGGGTTACCACTGCCAGTTGAGCGCAAAATGTTGAGATATTAGTTAGTAGATTGTCAGGGAAGTGCAATGCTTTAAGTTTAGCCCATATAATATAATGGTTGACCGAGTCAAATGCTTTCGTAAGGTCTGTAAAGAATGTATAGATGGCTTTGCGTGGGGATTTATTATTTAACTTTATAAGTGAATTTAATAGTAATACGTGGTCCTTTTTTACCTTGTTAGGTTGGAAGGTGGCTTGTTCATAAGAGATAATTTTTTGTTGGATTGTTGAATCTGGAGATACCTTTACCCTTTCTGCGATAATAGTCATGTAGAGTTTGGCCAACACTGATATTAGAGAAATTGGGTGATAATTGTTAGGGTCTAGAGGATCACCTTGTTTTAGTATTGGTTGAACTAGGATAAGCTTCCAGCTGTCTGGGAAGTTATGGGTTTGGAGTATAACATTAAAAGTCTTTAATAGCTTTCCTGTGATAAAATGGGATGGGTTCAGAAACATCTCTGGAAGCAAAAGATCTAGACCAGGTGCTTTGCCTTTTTGGGTTTTTTTGTAAGTGCTAGTAATAGTTCTGGTCTTGTTATGAGGTGGTTTAAATGTGAGAAAGAAAGTGTCCGGTTTGCTGTTGAAATTTGTAATTTTTTAATGTAATTATTAACTCTTATTAGGGGTAGTTTAAGCGGTGGTGAGTGTATCGTTTTAAAATGCTCTTCCCAGGTAAATTTTTTCTAGTAGTGTTGAGGGCTTATATGACTGGTGGTACTTTCCAATAAGTTTCCAAAAATCTGTGGAATCTTTTGCCGTTAACCGCTTATTAAGCCAGTCTAGTATATATTTTGTTTTCATTTAAGTGCATTGCTCCTTAAACCTTGATTTAGCAATATCTATGCTTTTGAGTGTTGTAGGGCATGGGCTCATGGTAAAAAGTGTAATTAATAGCTTTAGATCCTTTTTGCTTGTAATGCAATCTATATCAAACCATGGAGCATTTCTTGGTGTTATTTTGTCTTTGGAATTTTGGAAGATCAGGGATATATTTTTGGCTGAGGAGATTATATACATTCTGAAAATTCATGTACATGTTGTCTGCTGTGAGATTTAGAGCGTCTAATTCCTCCATCTTTAGATTCACCTGTTGGTGAAATTCTTGGGCTATTGCAGGGTTCCATGTATTCTGTGGTATAATATTTGTTGTTTGCTTTTCTCTTGTTTGATTTTACCGATAAGGGTTGTATTGCTATTCTTCATTTCCCTGGAGGTGGGTGATGTTGAGGATGCAAGTATATTGGGAAAAAGGGTGAGTCCCATTTGTTGCCAATGGTTAAGGGGGAAGTGTTGTTGGTTTGATGAACTGGCTGCAATGATGTTAAAATTTTCCTTAGAAGTGGCTAAGGTGATAGAAGGCACATAGTTGTTCCGGAGGTTTGTGTGCCATATTGCCAATGGACCTAGTGAATGATTTTCGTTTGAGTGGGTTGACGAGGTACTCATTATATCTTCGTTTGTATTACCGATGGAAGTTGTGTTGTTACTCCTTTCTTCATTGTATGAGGGCTTGATCAAGATAATCCTTTCCCGTGTGTGACATAGCAACAGGAGCATAACGAAGATGCATCAGAAGTTAAGTCCCTTTTGCCGACTATAGTAGTAAGGTTTACCTCTATATGTCCCAGTGAAAGTTCCAATTTTTTCCAGAAATTGTTGTATTAAAATACCCATTTTTGATTGAGAATTTCTGTTAGTTGCGGAAGTGTTCAGGTAGGTTGAATAGTATAGTTTATGACTTCATCAAAATCAAAAAAATCCAATAGCTGGTATAACTGGGGTTATTTAAAGTAGTATAGCCATTTTCGTTGTGTTGTTCGTTATCTTAATGTTTTAGATATTTATTTGTTTACACTATACCGTTGGTTGGCCTCCAGGCACAGCTGCTTTACTTAAGGCAGCTGTTGCGGCAGAAAGTTAGGCCTTGCCCGTTTTATGAGGCGAGAAATGCAGCCCTCTGCGGACAGCACATACGAAATGTCACACAGATTTCTTCAATCCGATCACAATGCACTCACGTTATTTATATGCATAGTAGGTTAAAGCTTTCCAATCTGATTTAAAAAAAAAAGATTGCTGCTGATAAACACACATGGAAGAATCGAGCGTTGACCAAATGATTCACGGAGCGCCCCGCCTGCGTGACTTTCCTCGTTGGCCTCCTGGCGACCGTTTAATAACTGCATGCCAACACATGTGGCGAATAAATAGCATTTATTAAATGCAATGGTATTTAGAACATTTAAGTTTTGATGCAAAACCATCAAATGCTCGTAACTCCTTAAATATATGCCTCAAAGGCAATTGCTTTTTCGATTAAAAGGTTTTTATTTTTTACTCCTTATTATCCGTGACAATCTATACTACATTTAGATGATTATTTGACATTGTTACATTTAAATAATTATTATAATTTATATTAAATGCAAATGATTAGTTGAATTTACATAATATTGAAATCAATTGTCTTATTTTTGAGTATTTAGAGTATCATAACCAATTGTGCTACTCATAAACTGTAGAATATACTGTATATTAAGTAGGATAAGCATTATAGTAGAACAAAAAATAGCTACAAATTTGGCTAAGCACCGATAGTGTGCTGTGTATTAATTTGGCACGAATAGTATCATAAGCACTTATCAAGCCTGTTGTTTGAAAAAATTACAAACAGGCACATACAGAATGTTCCATAGAAATTGTTCCAAGTTTGTGGGGTTATTAGAATCAATTAGTGTTGCAAATTTAAAGTATTCAAAAATAACTTGTTTTAAATTGAAATTAAACTTCAAGAAGTTGTTGATCCATCTAGCTAGTGTAAAATAAAAACAACCCTATCGACCATTAGACGTAAATAAAACAACAAATAAGAAAACATTGCCTATGTTCTTCCTTGTAGAAAGTAGAAACAGTTTACATTCCATAAATGATACAATTATAAATTATAATGGTATCATTTATGGGATGTAAACTGTTTCTACTATTTATAATCTTTGCAAATATCATTTTTTGTAGATTTTATCTCCAATATGCCTTAGAATATATATTTAAAAATTCTGTACTGGACCCGATGACAGTACTTGTCCCAGGCACTTCCAAATTCATGGCGGCAGAACGTTTCATCTCTGATGCTTCGATGGCTCAATACAGTGATATGGTAAATAGAATATGAACATGGTAAAATGTGACTAAATCCTGAAATAAATTTGTTTCACCGAAATACTTATTAATCTGTAAATTTTTAAACATAATTTATCAGGAACCTCAACACCTCGTAAAAATACATTTTACTCTTTCATACCTGATAAAGCGCACCAAGACAGGTCCATCATAATATCTCCGAAATAATTTGGGTGTCGAACCCAACCCCACCAACCATCCACTAGAAGTTTTTTTCCATCTTTGGCTGGTATTATTTTAAATTCTGGTAACAAAATACACGCATCTTATAATTCAATATACTATAATGAAGCATGGTTGTATATTTAAACAAACGCAGAAACGAACTTTCACTATTTTGTTGGAAGAAAAGAAACGCAAAAATAACTTTTTACCACATTTTTAAAAATATCTGATAATATATAAACTGCTTTCTGGTATTTTTTTATTTTTCTATTTATGAGATCAACTTTAAGCTCTTTTAATATCATGAAGAAAAAAAATTATCAAGAATTAGAAGATTATCAACAGTTCTTTTTATTAAAAAAAAAAATGTCAATTTTGATTTTGATAAATTATGTATTGATTTTGATCAAGAGAAGCAACGAGCGTTCTTTATCGAAAATATCAAAGTTCCTATTTTAGGTTTTAAATGTCTAGGCATTTATTAACTTTATCAAATGATCATTAACTATGAATTTTTCTATCTACTCCTTTAATTTAAATACATACCATTGTCTACTGCATACTTGGGATCGTGTAGAAAATCATGCTTTTGAGAATTTGACACTCTAAATATGTAATAACCAAAACCTGAAAAAATATATTGTTATTATAATATGATGGGGAACACATAATTTATTTCAAATTTGTAGCAAAGTGTAATAGCAAATTAAATAACTTACAAGTTATGAAAAAGATTGGTAAAAGGGCATATAGCGGTAGTTCGTAATGATTTTTTAATAAAAATCTTGGTGTCATCGTGAATATAAATGGGACGAATGTTAAATCCCCATAGACCAGCATGAAACCCAGGCCTTCTGTTGTAATGTCCAATGTGGTGAGAACAGCTTCCTGAAAAGCCAAGGAATTTTACACGCTGTATTTATACCCAAATATCAACCGGAAGTAGCAATGCATAGAGAGCCATGTTAAAATTAGCTTTTCTTATAACATTTGGAAAAAACGATATTCTTTATTAAAAGTGCTTACCTAAAGTTGGTTTTATTTACCATAAGTCTACAAAGGTCACAATATATTTATACCACAAAGCTTTTTCACCTATTATTAAATTATTTATCGAGTTTTAAAAAATTCTGTTAAGGGGGTGGGTTCACCGGCCGCGGTGGGCAGAGCCTATGAAATTCTATGGGTGAAAAAGTGTAAATTTTTTCTTATTGTATAGTGTCATCGGCCAAAATTATTAAAAAATGGCAATTGTCCCTTTTCGGGGGACTTTCCTTCTCTCCACTAATACTATTGGTTAACGATTGGCATCATCCATTAATTGTAATTTAGCCGATTAATTTCACCCGATTTCAACGAAAGTTGCATAATGTGTCTGCTAGGTGGACATTTAGGCCATCTCTGACCACCGATGCAGTTTTTGAGCAGGAGTTCAAAAAGTCGTTTCGTCCACTTCATTAAGTTTTCAAAATAATGCGTTCATTAGGGAAATGGGCAAAAAGCTAAGAATAACGGGGGAAGTATTATACCTTAATATATCAGGAAAAACAAAGATTACATGGTTATTTTGTGTAGTTAATGCATACAATAAGTAAAAAAATTGAATTTGTGGTGAAAAAAACATTTCAGCCGACAGTGCGACCAGGTCGTCACTCCGGCATTTCCCTAACATAAAAAGTTTATTCCTAAAGTAACAAAAAAAAGTATGCCCCTTGTACCCCAAGAAGGTCAAACAATGGTCAGTTTTAAATCAGGCCTAGGGGTACTGGAAATGTTTGACACCCTAATTTGAAGGACTTTGAAGGACTGGTTTTGAAAGTTAGGCATGCTTCCTAAACGTTCATTTACTTTGAAAATAGTTCAGTGAAAGTGGTGGCCAAAGAAATATATCAGACCAAAATCAGTGTATTAGTGGAAAAATATTTCCATAACAATCGTCCAAACCTAAACCAAAATAATATACAAAGAAATGGCAGGATTTTCTTATTTTTATGTCACAAAAAAATTTATTAGAAATTTCTGGAAAAAATCCACACAAAAAATGCTATGGAAAATGTCCACTGAATTTTGTCTGATATTTTTTGACCAGCAAACTTATTTCAAAGTAAATAAAGGTTTAGGAAGCTGGCCCTACATTACTTTCAAGAGGGGATCTTCCAAATTTCTCCAATTCAAAATTCTCTAGGTATTCCAAGTACAAATCTTCCACATTTTCCTAGGATAAAATTGAAAAATTTCCCACATTTTCAAAGGACAAAATTTTCGTATTTTATTAAATGTTCATGTAATTTTTTTTAAATTTGGGGGCAATTTTCCACGTTTTATAAGTATTAATTTGCAATATATTTTGGCTCTGTGTTGGGTCGTAATTTTGACAACAAATTTGCTGTGTTTAGGCGTTATAATTTGGGCTGACTATTGTCGAAATTAAGCCTCAACACCGAGCCAAAATAATTAAAAATAGTCCACTCTTCCTTATTTTTTTTAACGCCCAAAAACAGTACATTTGTTGTTGAAATTATAACTATTTTAGCTCTGTTTTTTTCAAATTTGCTGTTTTTGGGCGTTATAAAAAAATTAGGGCTGACAATTTTGAATATTTTGGCTCTGTGTTTAGTCATAATTTCAACAACAAATTTGCTGTTTTTGAACGTTATAAATTCAAATCAGCCCTTCTATCTTAGCAATGGCCAAGGGACAGCCAAAATTTGGGCATTTTCTTATTTTTTTATAACGCCCAAAAATGGCAAATTTGTTGTTGAAATTAAGACTAAAAACATGACTATTTTAGCTCTGTTTTTTCAAATTTGCAGATTTTAGGCGTTATAAAAAAATTAGGGCTTACTATTTTGAATATTTTGGCTCTGTTTTTAGTCTTAATTCTAAAAACAAATTTGCGGTTTTTGGGCGTTATAAAAAAATAAGAAAATGCCCGAATTTTGGCTGTCCCTTGGCCATTTCTAAGATACTAAGGGCTGATCGAGATAGGGAAAATGGGTGTCAAACACGTTCTTGAATTATTTTTAGTACAGAGGAACCAATCTAAACGTATTTTGAGATCAGGTGTAAGAACATGTTTTGACACCCATTTTTACTTTGAGGTGGAACACCCCATGAATGATTATCTCGATCTTCCCTTCTATCTTAGCAATGACTAATAGACAGACAAAATTGGGCATTTTTGCCTGAACCGAAGCCAAAAGGCTTGTGAAAAAGTAAATGTGCTAAAAAAGTCAGGGAAGTTGAAAATGAAATTTCTTGGGTAACCCTGTGGTTTTAAATTATAAAAATTTGTAATGAATTCTTGACATTTTTTTGGTAATTTAAAAAAATTTTAGTAAAGTGCAGAATATTTGTAGTCAATTCGGAAATATTACTAAACTCAAAATGTCTGTAGTATTTTCATTTTCACAGGAAATTTGTTTTGTTTTCAAAATTTACTGAGGACAATTTTTAAAATTTGAAAATGTTGAAAAATGGTGAAAATTTGTATTTGGAAAACGTGGAAAATTTTACCCTTTTGCCCACGGAAAATAATCCACGTTTTTCGAGTATATATTTGCAAAGTTTTTCATGTTTTTTGAGTACTAATTTGCAACATTTTCTACGTTTTAGAGGGTTCAAAAAACATGAATAAAACAATATGCACATGAACAGGGTTCCCCCAGAAATAAACTTTTCAACTTCTTTAACTTTTTAAGGTTTTAAAAAAATTCTCTGACCAATTACAATGTCAAAAATTATCATGTTTGGCAAAATTTAATTTAAGTGACAATTTTGTATTCAAAAAATGTCAAAAATTTTTACTTTGTTCTTGAAAAATATTTAAATATTTGAAAATTTACCCGACCAATCTCAACATGAAAAATTAACAATTTTAAATTCGAAAAAAGTTAAAAATTTGTGCTCAGAAAAAGTGGGAAATTTTGCAATATTGTCCTCAGAAAAACTCGAAAAACCTAGAGAATATTGCAAATTTGTACTCGGATAATTTGGACAATTTGTACTCTGAAAAACTAGAGAATTTAGAAAATTTGTACACTGAAAACTTGGACAATTTTGAAAATTTGAACACGGAAAACGTGGAAAAATTCGCAAATTTGTACACGGAAAACGTAAACAATTTTGCAAATTTGTACTTGGAAATGATACTGATTGCTGACTATTGGTCTAGAATCCAGATTCCAATCAGCCATATTTTTAGTAAGCTTAAATCAGGTTACTTAGTACTCAATTGGGTCAAAAACGGGTACAAAAATAGCTTCTTTGCCTAAGGCAAATTGTAAAGGACCCAAAAGCATAAATGTAGGGCACTTCTATCTCGTTCTTTTTGAAATTAGTTCATAAGTCGGCCAATTTTCCAACCTTCTCAAAAAATAGGGATAATTAGGGAATACTAGAAACTACTGAACGACATCTGACAGCATTAATCTTATCAGCAGTGGTGAAAACATACGTCATGAAAAAAGCCTTTGGCAAAGAATACCTCGATTACACCGGCGAAAATCAGCGCCATCTATTGGGAAAAAGAGATTTTTGAAGTAGTGAGCACACCCCCTTAAAGGGGACATACAGGAAATATGGTGTGCGCAATTTAATGGGGCAAAAATATGTGACCTTTGACCACGTTTTTAAGGTCATTCAGACAGGAAGTACTTGAAGGATGCAAAATAGACCAA